>BQNB010001104.1:0-85000 GCA_026074375.1 Tanacetum coccineum
GGACACGAACGTTCGTTCATTAAAAAATGAGATTGTTCATGTCTGTTCACTAAAAGATAAAATGAACGGTAAACGAACGAACATAGATGGACATGTGAAGAGAAATTTTTTTATATAAAATATTGTTTTATATGTGTGTACATTTATACCGATTTTTAGATTATATAAGAAAATGTATACAATATAGTTTGTATAATTTAGCGTGCACATATATGAACATGACTTTTGTTCATGTTTGTTTATTTTAACCACACAGACATAAAATCTTGTTAATGGTCTTTCATCTAATAAATAAATGCACATTGTTCATGAAATGTTAACTCAACATTTGGTTTCATCGGAGATGAGTTTGGAATTTTGAGAAAGAAACTCAAAAAAATGTTAGGAAAAAGAAACTCAAAAAAATGTTAGGAAAAAAATAGGATGCGACGCCTGAGAGATTCGAACTCTCGCGGGGAAACCCCATGTACTTAGCAGGCACACGCCTTAACCACTCGGCCAAAGCGTCGCTTGCTTTTTTCCTCTTTTAATTATTTATATACCCCCATAAATATTTTTATAAAAGAAGCAGTGAGTGACATCATCTTCTCTTTCTTTTCTGACAATACACCATCAAAATTTACACTTTATTGGTTTACCCCCAATTATTACAGAAAATGATCATCATTTCTTACACATTAAGTAACTAACTAACTAACTGGCAAACAGAAGGATCATCATATAGTAATCAATGGCGACAGTGTTGGGTAATTTAACAGGCGGAGAACGACATATACTAACGGCGGTTAACACCGGTGCATCAACCTTATCTCTTTTAGGCTCTGGATTTATTGTTCTTTGTTACGTAGGCTTTAAAGACCTCAGAAAGTTCTCTTTTAAGCTTGTCTTTTTTCTCGCTTTATCAGTAAGATCCATTTCTTTCCTTTTTATTATGTCATGCTAGATTTTAATTTGGTACTACAGTAGCTTTTATTACAATCAAATGGTAAAGCTATGTGACTGAGGTTTAACAAATGACCCCTAGTACAATTGCATCTTGCTCTTGGTGGAATGTATGTTGCTTCGTAAGTCCTGTTTAAGATCCCAGCCATTTCTGTATTTGCGACTTACACGCATGTGGTTCAGGTTATTGGTCCGGCTGTTCTTGGATTCAGTTGGTTTCCGGTCATGGGCAGCTTTGTCTTCCACGACATTTAGACATTGTTGTTGCTTCACTTAACAAATGTCGTCCTTAGGCCATTTCCGATGCTGTCTGCATAATTTAGTTTTATGCTATTTTTTGGGATCTCTCAATGGGTACGCAACCGGTTGGGTGGCATTTTTTCGAGCCCTGGGATTAGTCGGCTCGCAATGTCGAGTCGGAAACCCAGGTTACCCAAAAAAAAAAAACAAGATACATGCTTTTAGTACAGAGTCATGGGGCTAAGCAAGTACTCCAGTTCTTTACCTTTGAATGAACGTCTAACTTCTTTAACACTTTTTTCCTTAGTTACATTATCAAAATAATGAGCCACAGAATTGTTCCACATAGAAGAAAAGTTGGTGTTCTGTGCCGATCTAGGTTAAGTGAACAACGAATCATGTGGCATAATAAAGTCCTCCATTTGTTTTACCTGTTGAATAAAAGACAAACTTGTCCCAAATCGGATTTTTGGCAAAAAGACAATTGCCCAAATTTCGAAATTTCTGGACAATCCGTGGAATTGTTCCTGTGTAGAAACTTAACAAATTGTGCTATTGTCAATCTCAATTCAGTGCTAAAATATCAGCAGATGGGTAATAACTTATGTTTATTCTTCCTTTTATGTTCTTTGGCAGGATATGCTTTGCAGCTTTTTCAGCATCGTTGGGTATGGATTTTAAAATGCAGTGATATATGTTTTCTTTTTCTGATGGTTTTATTGTTTATGAAATGGCCCATCTAAAAGTTTATTATGCTGTATTTAGAGCTTAATCAACTAAAACAGTTTTATTTTTGTATATGCAGTGATCCATCTAAAGGATTCTTCTGTTATGCCCAGGGCTATAGCACTCATTTCTTTTGTGTGGCATCTTTCCTTTGGACTACTACTATCGCTTTTACTCTTCATCGTACAGTTGTCAGACACAAAGCTGATGTCGAGGATTTTGAGCCCATGTTTCACTTGTATGTTTGGGGTATGTCCTAACTTTTTTGTATGTTAGTTAAGTAAGAGATGAAGTTGAATTGCATTCACTATAAACAGAAGGAAAGAGAGTTATCTGTCTTACCAAAATATTTGCATGTCTGGCATTGTTTGAAGAACCATAGTTTCCTTTTCTTCCAACCCTGTTATTACAGTTGCTGATACAGTGCATCAGATCTTTAAGATAGGATACCTGCCAAATACTGTATATAACTGATCCACTAGTTAGTGAATATAGACTGATAGATTTGACAAAAATATGCTATATAAATTTGCTATTGGGCCATTTCATATTCCTCACTAGTGAAAGCTAACAATGAATATTATTCTTTCTCAGGAACATCAGTTGTTATGACAGTTTTACGGTCTATTGGTAATGAACATGGACATCCAGGCCACATAGGTCGTGTAGCTGCATGGTGCTGGACAGAAACTGGGCGAACAGGAAAGGCAAGTATGGATTGGCCTCGGCTTTGCTGCAAGATTTTCTCTTTTTGGTCATTTCTTCCCCTTGTATTTGGATTTTGTTAGAAACATGTCTTACTACTGTTCATTTAGCTAAACCATTCTTACTACTGTTCATTTAGCTAAACCATTGGAAATATTGCAATATTAACTCCTGTTGCATAAGTCAGTTCCAGAAAAAGATATGGATCTCGTTTAGTAAGAGACAGTGACTTAGTCTTTTAAGCTCCCCCGCCCCACTTGGTATTAGCTAGTTTATTCTTAGCTGCTGTTAGGTTTCCATTATTTTTATTTGGATCCTGAAACCCGACAACCCGCTTGTTCTTCTACACAAACCCAATTTATAGTGCCCTTGGTATTTCTTTTTCTTTTGGTATCCAGAAAGAGCATATATACTTGCACGAAGGCTTATCAATTTGTCGATCAATCACATCTAGTGATTTGATCTGCTATCCAATTAAGTGGATCATGATGATCCAAATCAACCTATTTGTAGTATCATAGTTTCAAAATCATAGCATTTTTTTGGCAAAAAAAACTTGCAATGAATAACCAGAAAACGCATGTACTCGTTTGCACAATTATGTAAATATGTAGAGTAGAAGTCTATTGTTGAGACCCACAGTAAATGATCATGCATGTTTCTTGATTTGATGTATTTGTACAGGCTGTCCACTTCTTTACCTTTTATGCACCTCTGTGGGGCGCAATTCTCTTCAACGGGATCGTCTACTTTCAAGTTATACGCATGCTAAACAATGTGACTCGTGTAAGTTTGTATTATTCTTTTTTAATGTGGCTTTTTTCATATGTAGTGACGATAAGACAGTCCAGACATTGGTCTAAGATGTTTTCTGTTAATCAGATGGCAGTGGGCATGTCTGATCGGGGTTCCCAGTCAGATACACGTGCAGATATGAAGGTGTGTATTTTTTTCATCACTTCCATTAAGGTGGCAATCTCAACCCCTTTACTATATCCAATGGGTCAATTTGGGTTATGCTTTATCTCTAATGTGTGAAGATAAAAAAATATTTTTAGAAGACAGGTTAAATGAGTCACTATTGGTGGCCCAAAGTGAATTGAAGTGCATAGAATATAAACCATTTTCACATGTTACCCAACCTGTCCATTTTGCAACCTCTAACGGCCATGTCAGTAGAATAGGGAGCTCATGCAAAAATCTAGAAACTATATATGTCAGGTCGATAGTGAACCTAATGTGATCCTATAATCCTCCGTCCAAAAAATATTTATCATATCTAATTAGTAACCTAATACTCCCTAAGGTACAATTTTTATGCACTGATAAACAATCTTTCCCAGGATTTTATTTAAGTCATAAAAATGGCTTGCAGTATGCAACGCAAAGGTTGCATTCAAAGACTTTCTCCTTTGGCCATGTTTTCTTCTAAGTTCTAGTTTAGCTTCTTGGCTCATTTCTATATTTCGTTGTACAGGCTTTGAACCGGTGGGGTTACTATCCACTCATTCTTATAGGAGCATGGAGTTTTGGCACAGTCAACCGTATTCATGACTTCATTGAACCGGGTCACAAAATCTTTTGGCTTTCTGTTCTTGATGTTGGAATGTCAGCACTGATGGTAAGTTTCCATATTGACTTCGTTTATCTATAAACTAGCATGATTCAGCTGCTTCTTATGTTAATCCATATTATCTGTTCCTTGAATCTTGCCCCAATTCTATCTTTGACTCAAATCCTAATTTTCAAATGAAACCCTTTACTGTGTCTGATAATTTTAAGTTTTAAATGTAAAATCCTGTAAAGAAAATCAATACCATTACTTTAATGTGTTACTATGGCAGATATGCTATTCTGTAACTAGGAATGTGTTGGAAAAAGTAACAGTGTAACACAGTTTGATTTGCTGATTATTATGGGGTATCTGGTGGTGATTACACTGAAACATGATGCAGGGTCTTTTTAACTCAATAGCATACGGCCTCAACTCTTCAGTACGACGGGCTATTTTTGAAAGACTGGATCTGTAAGTCTTTGTAAACTTTGTAATTTCAATTGCATAAACAAACCCAAATTTTCAAGAAACTGAAATTGTCCATCACAAAAGCATCGGTTAGTGTCTTTAGCTTCCATTGTTTTAGTTATTGACTTATCGAATGTATTCCGGAATCTGGCAAGGTGTATTTTCTATGCATAAAGTCCCCGGAATCCTCTATGCAAATAAGAGATTATTGTCGAAACAATACAATCATATTGGTCACACTAGTTATTTTCAAAGGAACTTAAGAATCAGGACAAAAAGTGTTTGGGGCTTACCCAACCCCAACCAAATTTACCCCATTTAGGCCGTTACCCAATCTTTGACTCACCCATTTTACCACCTCTAAGATGGCATACATACAAATCTAACTTTTTGTGTCATGGGTATTTCCAGGTTACCTGAGAGCATCAGAAGATGGTTCCCGAAGAAGTTAAAGTCAAGAAGCCAACAAGCACAACACGAGAGTGAACTCGTCTCTTTGAAAATTGATGAGCAACATTAATAACATCAGAAAACCAAACCATTCGGAATCTCGTCTTCTTCTCATCAGTGAGGTATTGAAAACGATCTCAAGGAGAACTGATCAAGTTATTGATTTTTGTCAGGACAAAAGAGGCAACAACAGCACCCCAAGTATCTTAAATTTGCGTTGCTCGCAGCCTTAAAAGAGATTCCGTTCTGTAGTGATTCTTTGTAGACACTAATCATCAGTTAGAAACTAAAGATGTAAAAAGACTTAACTAGTTATGGTTGCCTTTGGCCAATCGGTGTCTTGGACAGTTTTAGGTTAAGACACGCCGTCAATGGGCATTTGTGTGTATTTTGACCATTTAGTAGTAGCATGTTTTTGTGTATTTCAGCTGTTCAGAATGCAGTAGTATGTGTTTGTATTTTGACATTACACCATTTGTTGAACTCCCTATCCAATGAGGTTGCGAATTTTGCAAAACGTGACCCTAACCATAACATTTAAGAAAATTCAACTTAACTTGCTTTGAGGTAATTGCTAAAAATTGTGAATTTTTTTTTTTGTGAAATGACGAGATTGTCCTCACTTTAAATGTGGATTATCACTTGTGTCATGGCCTGCAAAAAACACTTTCGCAAATTACACAACCATCATACGTTCGAACCAAGCACCGTTTCAAAAGCGAGCGTCCTTACGCCAAACATAGGTTAGTCAAATGGGGTTTGTGACTTTGCATCAATTTAGGGTTTTTGTTATGATATTCGGTTTATAAAGAACTGTTATAGTTGACATCCTTTCTTATTTGTGTGCAGGAATAAATAGAAAACTTATACCAACTACTACATCTTCCACGATTACTTTCAAGGTTTGCCATTTACAAAATGTTCAGGCTAAAATATTTCTTAATTTCTGTAACTGAAATATGATGTGTCGTTATGCCTCCTGTGGACAGCAGGCCTGTCGTCGTCAAGCAAGGGATGGTGGCACAAATGGCAAGAACGCGTTTGGAGAATCCATATGTAAATAGACGAGAAACTTGCGATGCAGGAACTAAGGTTGAAACAAGGAACAAAATGCAAGGCGGTTACAATATCAATTGTTTTGCATTCTGATGATAGGTAAACTATTAATGTTGTGCTTACACATATCTACAAGTACCAAGGTCATATGAGTATATGATGATAATCTGATATTTTTGTCTAAATGTCGATTTTATTATTCTTTTTTGTTGTTACCTAAATTACATGACCTCGAGCCAGGAGACGATGGTATTGGACCTGATTTAGTTGCACTATTGAAACAATATTAGAAAGATTGCGGTAGGCAAGACACATACTAATATATAGAGGAACATATTAGCAGAACTTTTGCGCTCCTAAAGTTACAAAGTTTGACTTGGTGAGAATGAGGATTAATCTATAGAGCGAATTGTTCATAGTGTTACAACAAAGCTTGATAAAGTTTCAGGGAGCGAAAAATAAAGTTTGGAAGCATACCAGACGGTTTTGAGGATTAATGTCCATGTGGCAAACCTCAAATGTATGAATATATGCTAGAGCTCTAAAAATATGAAATCAAGTGAATGTCGTTACATCAGCCACGCAAACATGATCTACCTTTGATTCGAGTATTTCTCTTAAGAGCATATCCAAAACCCTTAAGACATAACCTGTAATAGTTTAGGATCTAGAATCACTTCACAATTTGATTTCAGTCTTGGTCGCAAGATATTCTTCGCATATTTCCTAATTAATGACATCTAGATGCTACCGAAGTCAGTTTTTTGAAGAGATTTTAGGTTCTTATCAAAATGCGTGAACACGCGTTAGCATAAGGTCAAATTAACAGTATTTGTGACGTTGCAATGTGTTCATAGGTTGATCTCTTATGATGTTTCATTTTCTAACAGGATCTTAGGGTTCAAAATTATATAATGTAGCAACATCTTGCTGAAAAAAAAGTTCCTTTCACTAATTTTTTGACTAACTTTTGTAGGGATTGTAGCAATGAAATGTTGGAACCTGGACGTCCTATTAGAAAAGCTTGGATAGGATGGCATCTTGGTCTACGAATGGTCAGGCTTACGTCCTAGATGCCCTTACAAAGCATGCTACCCCTTTCAAAAGAAATGATGAGGTTATTTCTTTAAGGAGGTAAGTATCCTGTGTAATATTAGAGATGGCAATTTTAACTTTTTTACCTAAGTATGGATCGATTTGGATTATATTGGTCTAATTGCTAAAAAGTCTTCCGTAGTGTTGTCATATAATTAATTCTTGCTAATAGAGAAAAATGGTTGTAATAGTAACACAGAACTATTGATATCATAAAAAACAAACTAATTGTACATAATGAAAAACTGTTATGAGTTGGTGAACATGTCTCGAGTTGCACTAAAAATAAACCGTTTTAACCCTGTACATCCTGACCACACGTACTATCCATTCTCAGGAACAACCATGGGTTAATGCTTCCAGTTTCATATTGCAGGGGAGTTAACGTGAGGCTATAGGAACATTGGTTGCAGAAGCGATGCACAGAGAATGATTTGGAAACCATATCAAACTTTATTAATTTGTTCGGAGGCACTTGCAGTTCTCATAGGTGAAACAGAGCATAGTTAAGTGGTTTAGCTTCCTTAAACGAGTAACATGTAGTTCATTTATTAGTAAAAATATAGCGTGTTTTCTCTTGGTGCAGCACTTGAACGCTGAAATACTTGAAAAGTACACATTCGAAAGCGAGAGTCGAGAAGAAGAAAAGGCGGCGAAAGTAGCTGCCATCACTGAAACTAAGGTATGGCCTTTGTAACACTTTTCTGCAAGTTTTCAGCTTTATGGGGTGTTTGGCTACGTCTGCTGCAACACTCTTCTGAAAGGACAAGTCGTTAAGGCCATTTCCAAATAAGCTTCACATAAAAGCAGTTTTGGTATCCAGACAGCTTCTGCTTATCTGCTTATTTATAAGCAAAAAACCAGTTTTCTTATAAGAAGCTGCTTATTTGATATTACTTATGTGATATGAATATAAAGTTAGTTTTTACTCTTTTATTTAAGCTCTCTCGGAAGATAGTTTCCCCGCTGGTCTGCAGCGAACGACGTACGTCTTCACTTAGTGGACCTTTGTGGCTGTAACATGTCACGCATATGAGTATGGGTATTCACTTTTCTCTTTAAGTATTTATGTTACTACAAACGCTATCAAAACATATGGTCAGAATTAGTACTTACCAACAATGCGCATCACAATTGACTTTGAACGAATGTAAAAAGCATAACTATAATATGTATCTTCATGGCATGGCAATTTATTAGTAGTTTCTGCATTTTTTATTCAGACTGGCAAATGGGATAATCTGTAGCAGGGAGCTAGCCGAGGGAACTTCTACCCATCAAAAGTTTTTAACGGTATGCTTACAATTCTATCCTGGATTTCTCATATACGCCTATGGACTACAATGAGTTATTCTAAAATAGGGCCTGAGTTTTGGTCTTTCGATGCTTTTCTATTCATTCTACTTTATACAATTAGTCGTATTTTATAATAAAGTATATTTACCGGGGTAAGAACCCTTTTACCCATATTTTATAATGAAATCTCTTTTCCGTCATATGCCATACTTGAAAGTCACATTTAGCAGCTGAACCTTCGTTTATATGCTTATAAAATCTTATGTTGCTGATTCATTGAAGCTATGGTGGGAAGGTTAGCAGACAAAGGAGATAAAATAGGAAAGCAAATTACTGTGTTGAATTTAGAGCTTCGCAGGCTTCAAACATTGAAAACAGGTGAAGTAGAAACCATTGATTTAGATTATGTTGTTGATGATGTCAACAAGGTGTTGAATGTTTAGATGAACCATGAAATTGTAGTGATAAACAATTATTCATTGCTTCCGAAACTCTTAAGTCGTTTTATGTTTGTTTCACTGTACAAAACATTTTATGGCTTTATCAAGATCATGGTTATATGCCCTTTATTCAGTAATGTGCAAATTTTGTACGGACTGTTAAAGATGTGCCAAAATTAGTTGTTTAATGTCTAATTTGGTAAAATTGCTAATACTTTTATAGTTTTATTTTACTCACTAAGGAAGTTGGAGGTCCTATATTGCTGAAATGTCATTTGAAATTTGATATGAAATATAAGCGGATGGTTTTTAAAACAAAAACAATGACTTTTGACATTGAAGAGTCAAAGTTGGCAAATGGTTACTTGGTTGACTTTCGGTTGATGTTTTTGTAATGGTTTTATACGAGTTTAAGGTTTTCATCTATATTGACACATCATAATGCAAATTGTTAAGTTTTCCATGAGAAATAACCTTAGGTATTAGAGGTGTTTGGGATTGCTCAATGGTCGCGCAGCAACACGCGAGAAAGTTGTTTACATAGCACTCTATATAAAACATACCGCAGCAAAGCGCGGGCATCAAACCTCGTTTAATTGATAACTTAAAAACTATCACTACGTATAATTTAAAAATAGCATCACTTAGAAACAAAGTGTCTGATATTAAGTCACGAAGGAGGAAGAAAAGTTTAAGTTATACTAGGAGGGAAAAAGATCTTTTCTGTATTTAGCTTCATTTTTTTATTGTTATTATTTGTTAACTTTCAGTTGATTTTTAATGGTTTTATACGAGTTTAAGGTTTTCATCTATATCGACACATCATAATGCAAATTGTTAAGTTTTTCATGAGAAATAAACCTAGGGTTATAAGGTGGTTATTGGGATTGCTCAATGGTCAATCAGCAGCAACAATCTAGAAACATGTTGTTACATAGCACTCTATACAAAACATACCGCAGCAAAGTGCGGGCATCAAACCTCGTTACACTTTAATTGCGAAATATTACTATATTATTTTATATTTTATCTCTTCTAACAAAGCTTTTCTCCTATTAATTTGAGTAATATATATTCCATATACCCCCATATTCATCTCAATTATCATAACTAGTTTTTACGAAACTATTAACAATTTATTGCGAAATTCAATTAGAATCTTTGTTTATATCTTTTAAAACAACTATAGACTTTTTAAAATATATACAACCGACCTAACTAAAACCTATTAACAAAATATAACAAAAAATTTAAAATTTAGTCTTCTTGTCATTGATATCAATTTTGCATCGCATGTAAACTTTATACAAAAACCGATTCTATAAATTTTAAAAGGATTATAAAAATCATTTCGTAATAAAATAATTTCATTTGTGATGAGCTTAATGAAACCAAAAGTCTTGGAACCGGAAACAAAAAGGACCAAACAATAGTGTAATGTTTTGTTGTATGTGAGAACGATAATTTGAAATACTGGGGAGAAAATAGTCATAGTTTATGTTACAAAACGAGTCCAAGTTAAAAATGAGTGTCATCATTGTGGTATAATTAGAGTACACGCACAACAGAAGCTATAAGAACACGACACAAAGAAAACAAGAATACCAGGTAACTGCCTAAACACGCAGGTTTTATTATTGAAGAGAAACTTGACAATAAAACTTCAATTGTACAATGTGCATATCCTAACCCTCCATTTGTATATAAAAGACTAACCTATCCTCGTTAGACTATAACTAGGATTACATTAATTCTATTCTAAACATATAAATACTAATAGAATAGGTCGAGTTGGACTTGCACTCCAACTTCTACTTCTTTCCTGATAACTCTTGGAAACACGCTTCAAGCCACATCCAATCGTTCCAGGAATTCTCCAACAATCACCAAGTAATGATCTCATCTCCTTGAACCTTATGCGCGCCAAGGCCTTCAGTTGAACGGTCTGTTCTTTTTATTTCTCTCCGGATACATGCTCAACAATTACCTGCTCATTCTCCACACACTCACGGATGAAGTGACATCGAGTGTGGATGTGTTTGCTCCTTCCATAAAAGACTAGGTTCTTTGATAATGCAATCGCTGATTTGTTATCAACTCTAATGATCACTTTTTGTCTTTCCAGTCCTGTCACTTCCGCCATTAACTCCCTAAGCCAAATTGCTTGCACGCAGCTACAGTGCTTGCCATGAATATAGCTTCACATAAAGATAATGCCACAGGAGTTTGCTATTATGAGCACCATGTAATGGGTGATGTACAAAGGTAGAAAACATGTCCAGTAGTGCTTCGTCCATCATCAACATCTACATCATGACTACTATCCATATATCCTATCAATTTCATGTCATTACTACCATTGTATTTAATACCAAATGAAGTTGTACCTTTAAGATAGCGTAGGATTTGCTTGATAGCACGAGCATGTGATTCTCTTAGACTTTGCATATATCGACTAACCACACCAACCGAGTAAGTCAAATTTGGACGAGTATGCAAGAGGTAACATAAGCAACCCACCACCTTTCGATATTGGGTAGCTTCAACTTCTGGTTCATCCTCAGCTTTTGACAACTTGAGTCCCGGTTCCATTGGACATAAAGTTGCATTGCAATCTTCCATACCAGCTTCTTTTAAGATCTTCATTGCATATCTCTCTTGCTTGATCTCCACGTAATCCTTTCCTTGTGAGACTTCGATACCTAAGTAATAAGTTAACTCACCAAGATCCAACATTTCAAAGTGAGATGTCATTCTCCTTTTGAACTCATTTATAAGATCCAAGCTTGTCCCAGTCACGAATATATCATTAACATTAACCGCGAAACTGATAACTTCTCCATTGGACACCTTTCTATAGACCGCCTTTTCGTGCACACATTATAGAAAACCCAACTCTTTTAAAGTACTATCGAGCTTCTTTCGATTACCATTTAGAAAAGCTGTTTTCACATCCAAGTGATGAATCTTCCGTCCTTTCCCGGCTGCGAGAGCAATCAATATTCGTATGGTCTCTAGTCGAGCTATCCGGATTGGCATGCCATCACTTCTAGACTCATCTTCTTCACTTTGTGTTTTGGTCTCGTGAACAGTAACCGAGCTGCTATGCGAGTTAACCTTTTCATCTGATTCCCGTCCCACTTCATTTGTACCTTCTTTACCAACGTTTAGTTGAGCTTTATATATGCGATTTGCACTACGCGTAACCTTTATAAGTAAACTTCCTCAACTATCTCGCATGGTTAAGAAATCACCTCGGATACTAATATCATAACCGGATATTGTCGCTTGTCCAAGACTTATCACATTACTTTGAAGAACGGGAATATAATAGACATCTTTCAACAATTTTTGTTCTCCGTTTTTACCTTGGAACAAAATCAATCCTTTTCCCTTTATGCTAACACACGAACCATCTCCGATCCTAACCCGTCTAATAATATTTTCATTTAATTCATAAAAGTAGGAGTAATTACCTGTCATGTGATTAACATGCAATCGCAGGCAAAGTTATCCCCATACACCGATCTTCATCATCGATATTTGACTCACTCTTTGGTGGAGTGTACTTTTCTTCGTTCATGAAAATCGTTTCTTGAATATGGTTCATCATAAAGAACGTACCTTCCTCATGATACACACCTTTCTCTTGTGCCTCATTAAGGTTAACTTCATAGTTTCGGTTTCGTTTTGGGCATTTTGAAACAAAGTGTCCAGACTGATTACAACGGTAACACTATATATGTGAGAGGTCACGTTTCTCATGTTGTTTACCCCTTTTGTTTCATTAATTCAGGTTATTCGACCGTCAACGTTGACCTGGTTATTGCAGTTTATCCCGACCATGTCCTTGACCTCGACCTCGTCCACGACCTCGAGAGTATGAGCCACGTCCTCTTCCTTCGCTTGATTCATTCCCGTTATAATATTTAGTCGTAGCATAAAGCAAATTCTCTTGAGGATCGTTTGCTTTATCTTCTTCTTTGACTCTTTCTTCATACGCTTTCAATCGACCAACCACATCCTTGAACCCCGTTGTTTTAAGGTCTAAAACTTGCTCAAGAGCTGCCACGATATGGACAAAACGTCTAGGCAGACTTGTGAGAAACTTCTTAACCAGCTTGTGTTCCGACATGACTTCTCCAAGCTACACAACCATCATATTTTGATCTCAACTATATGTAAATTTATAAAGTTTTCATCAAACAAGTTGCATCAATTACCATATTATTGATGCTCTTTAATTTGATTTCTATCTTGTTATGTTTCGCTCAAGTTATTTTTACGATTTTTTCGCAGAATATCGCAATATATTTGTAATGGAAGATTTTTCGTTTTATAACTTAAAAAAACAAGAAAAGAACGACACATTACACTTTAATTGCGAAATATTACTATATTACTTTATATTTTATCTCTTCTAACAAAGCTTTTCTCCTATTAATTAGAGTAATATATATTCCATATATACCCTCATATTCTTCTCAATTTATCATACGAGTTTTTACGAAACTATTAACAATTTATTGCGAAATTCAATTAGAATCTTTGTTTATATCTTTTAAAACAACTATAGACTTTTTAAAATATATACAAAGTAATAACTAAACTATTAAACAAATTATATCAAAAAATTTAAAATTTAGTCTTCTTTCATTTGATATCAATTTTGCTCCATGTAAATTTTATAAAAAAAAACCGATTCTTAAATTTTAAGGATTATAAAAATCATTTCGTAGAAGAGTAGGGTTGGATCAAGTGGTTAACACCCTTGCCTCTTGAGAGAGAGGTCAAGGGTTCGATCCTCACCCCCTACAAGGCCGGAGGTCCTTTTCTACCTTTGGTAGAACCGGAAGCAACCTCTCTACCATTGGTAGGGGTATGGCTGTCTACATCTCAACCTCCCCCATACACTGTGAAAGACGATATTGAAACCCATAACCCGTGGAAGATGGTATTGGGAGTTACTTACTTACTTATAAAAATCATTTCGTAATAAATTCCATTTGTGATGCGTATGAAACCAAAAGCATGGAACCGGAAACAAAAGGACCAAACAATAGTGTAATGTTTTGTTGTATGTGAGAACGATAATTTGAAATATCGAGAAAATAGTCATAGTTTATGTTACAAAAGCGATTCAAGTTAAAAATGAGTGTCATCATTGTGGTATATCAGAGGTACACGCACAGCAGAAGCTATAAGAACACGACACAAAGAAAACAAGAATACCAGGTAACTGCCTAAACACGCAGATTTTATTATTGAAGAAACTGACACAAAACTTCAATTTGGTACAATGTGAATCCCTACCCTCCATGGTATATATAGACTAACCTATCCTCGTTAGACTATAATTAGGATTACATTAATTCTATTCTAAACATATAAATACTAGTAATAGAATAGGTCTAGTTGGATTGCACTTCTACTTCTTTCCTGATAACTCTTGGAAACACGCTTCAAGCCACATCCAATCGTTCTAGGAATTCTTCAACAATCACCCCTCGAATTTCTGAGTCGATAAGGGTAACTCTTGCACACCAAGTAACAATCTCATCTCCTTGAACCTTATGCGCGCCAAGACCTTCGTTAACGGGTCTGCTCTTTGATTCTCTTCGGATACATGCTCAACAATTACCTGCTCATTCTCCACACACTCATGGATGAAGTGATATCGAGTGTGGATATGTTTGCTCCTTCCATGAAAACCAGGTTCTTTGATAATGCAATTGTTGATTTATTATCAACTCGTGTTATCACCTTTTGTCTTTCCAATCCTGTCACTTCCGCCAATAACTCCCTAAGCCAAATTGCTTGACACACAGCTGAAGTGGATTCCATGAACTCAGCTTCACACGAAGATAATGCCACGGTAGTTTGCTTTTGTGAGCACCTTGTAATGGGCGATGTACCAAGGTAGAAAACATGTCCACTAGTGCTTCATCCATCATCAATGTCAACATTATGACTACTATCACTATATCCTACCAATTTCATGTCATTACTACGATTGTATTTAATACCAAACGAAGTTGTACCTTTAAGATAACATAGGATTTGCTTGATAACACGAGCATGTGATTCTCTTGGACTTTACATATATCGACTAACCACACCAACCGAGTAAGTCAAATCTGGACGAGTAAGCAAGAGGTAACATAAGCAACCCACCACCTTTCGATATTGGGTAGCTTCAACTTCTGGTTCATCCGCAGCTTTTGACAACTTGAGATCCTTCTCCATTGGATATAAAATTGTATTGCAATCTTCCATTCTAGCTTCTTTCAAGATCTTCCTTGCATATCTTTCTTGCTTGATCTCCACGCAATCCTTTCCTTGTGAGACTTCAATACCTAAGTAATTAGTTAACTCACCAAGATCCGACATTTCAAATTGAGACGCCATTCTCCTTTTGAACTCATTGATGCAATTTAAGCTTGTCCATGTCATGAATAAATCATCAACATAAATCGCGACAATGATAAATTCTCCATTAATTACCGCTTTATAAACTGCCTTTTCTTGCATGCATTGTTGAAAACCCATCTCCTTTAAAGTATTATCGAGCTTTAGGTTCCATGCCCTTGGAGCTTGCCTTAGGCAAAACCTAGATTTTGCTAGCTTGTATACTTTCTCCTCCTCTCCTGGTTTTTCAAATCCCTCAGGTTGAACGACATACACGTCTTCCTTTAGTTCACCATGCAGAAAAGCCGTTTTTACATCCAAATGATGAATCTTCCATCCTTTCCTAGCCGCGAGAGCAATCAATAGTCGTATCGTCTTGAGTCGAGCTACCGGCGCGAATACTTCATCAAAATCTATCCCGGGTTGTTGTACATATCCTTTAGCAACTAAACGCGCTTTGTACTTCATTATTGAATTATCCGCGTTTCTTTTTATCTTGAACAACCACTTCAACCCAATTGGCACAACACCTTTAGGTAAAGGAACTAGTTTCCAAGTGTTATTCTTTACAATTGATTCAAGCTCGGTTTTCATTGCTTTGAGCCATTTTGGATTCAACTTGGCTTCATTGAAATTCCTTGGTTCCTCGTCAAGTGTTAACATTAATTCATGAACATTAAGTTGGTTATCTAATAACCTCATTGGTAACACTTTGTTGTGGGTTGAACGTTGTACCGGGATAGCAACATCATCTTCTTCATAATTAACTTCGTTAGTTCCTGTAGCAGGCGTTTACATGCTGTTTAATGGACTATGAACAGTAGTAGCCTGAAGCGGGTTTAACTAGGGACTATAGCATGAACAGTACTGTATACCTAGTGTTGTGGGCTGCTTGTTTCGTTGTTCCAATTATGCTCAGCTGCTACACTTCTTTTATCCCATAACACAGAAAACATTCCAGGTTCACATCCCTTTTGGTTCATATTTTCTTTCTAATTCTTGCCTTTCTTCTCATTAAACACCACATATACGCTGATTATGATCTTATTTTCTCATGGATTATAAAGCCAAAAACCTCCTAAACTAGGTTCCTTACCAAGATATACCAATGGTTTTGACCTATCATTGAGTTTTCTCAAATGCTTTGAGACAATTCTCTCATATGCAACACACCCAAATACCTTTATGTCTTCAAGGTTTGGTTTTTCCCCATAAAACTTCTCGTATGATGTAACTCCTACCAATGCTCGCGTAGGTGTTTGATTTATTATGTATGTTGCATGTCGAACCGCTTCACCCCAAAAATAATTTGGTGCCTCTTGCCTTCATCATACACCTAGTTATCTTGAGTAGAGTGCGGTTTCTTCGTTCTACGATTCCATTTTGTTGAGTTCGTGCTATCCCTTCTTTGTCACAAAATCGATTAAAGTCATGTGATGTAAATTCACCACCTCTATCCGTATGGAATGTTATAATCTATTTACTCGCTTTAAGGTCTAAAACCTGTTCTAGGACTGCCACAATATGGACAAAACATCTAGGAAGACTTGTGAGAAACTTCTTTACCAGCTTGTGTTCCGACATGACTTCTCCAAGCGTAGCTGAATTAGAAGCAATACCCGACAACTTTGCAGCATATGTGTCTATAGTGTCGTTATCTGACATCTTCAGATTCTCGAACTCCGTAATTAGGGTTTGAAGCCTCGCTTCCTTCACACGATCAGCTCCTAGGTTACGGGTTTTTATTTCTTCCACTTCTCTTTTCCCTGTTTTCAACTTCCCGGATTTGTGTAAAACCAAATCGTCTTGGGATCGATTGAAACAATAATCCCTTTACAATGTCATTCATTTTGGCATCGGCTAAGCCCAAATCTATCACATCTCAGACTCCATGGATTCCAAGAAGTACTTCTATACGCATACTCCATATGGTGTAGTTTGTTGATGATGATGTGTCATTTTATACACTTTTTCGGGGTCATTTAACCCCCTAAATCATGCAAATATGCCTAAAATACGTACTTAATCGTTTGGTTTGTGTTTTTAGCATTTGGGAAGCTTTTGGAGGAAATACGCGTGACTTGGTCTCATTTGGAGAAGAAACGGACAAGATTACAACTCTACACCAAAGTCGATGAAGAAAATGCGCACAGTGGCCTAGAGACGGCGTCACAATTATTGGTGACGCCGTCAGAACATCAAAGCGACTGCGTCAGGAAAGTTGAGACGGCGTCGAGTCTTAACCGACTTAAAGAAGCCCTAGAAGATTCTGCGAAGCAACAGCGTCAGGATAATAACGTGACACCGTCGCGACCTATTTTCTTTATCTATTACGAACTGATTTTAGTGCTTTTTGTGTGCTTGCAACTTTTGGGAGACGAACTATATCGTTAGGGTTCGAGTGTAGCAGCTTTTAGGCTCGTTTTTATGCTATAAAACTCTCTTTTACTAGCCTTTACTCATGTTTTAATCAAGTCTTCTATCTTTTATTCATTTAATATGTCTATGTGTTGTTTGATTAATTATTGTTCTTCGCTTCTTCTTAACATGCTAGGCTAGATCTATTAGTATTTACTTATGATTGCATGAAACTTAGTTTGTAGATCCTTTTAATATTGCTTCTTGTGATGAATATGCGCGTTAGGCTCTAGAAATCTGGCTATAAAATATTACATTAACATAGACGTCTAAGGAAATGCAAGTGTGTAGAAAGAATATCAGCGGTAACAGTCTTCATACTTCCTTACCCATCTATGGTTGATCACCTCTTAGATATTTTAATGCATTTAATGTACTCTTTGGGGCCTTGTAATAGTCTTCATACTACCTTACTTGTGCGTTGCCTTAACGGAATATTACATAGACGACGAGTTCGTGTAATTTGTTCATGACTTAGGAAATATTTACACAGATCATCACAAGTATGACAAAGCAATATATAGGATTAAGATAAGTAAATTAAGGAGTAATGCATGATTAAGTAAATACGTTTTTTTACCCATCGAGTTTCCACCAAAGTAGTTTAGATTTAATTTTACTTTAATTAGTTAAAACCAAACCACCTCTTAAAACCTAAGATTTTACCTGCTTTCATAAAATATAAAAGAACAAAAAATAATATTCTTTAAACCCCTTAGATCTTAGTTAGGTTTAGTTCGAGCCTTCACATGCTATTCCCCTCAAGAACGATAACAACCCCGGGTCTTGCCTATAACTACACTACAACGCGTTAGGTACACTGCCTTAGGGAGTTGTAAAACTTCTTGTGAAGTCCACAACGACTGACACATCAAGTTTTTGGCGCCGCTGCCGGGGAATAGTATAGGTTTCAAATTCTATTTACCTTAGGCCTACTCACAAGATTCCTATTAAGTAAGATTTTTATTTTCTTTTTTTATTAGCTTTCTTATAGTCTATCTTTTTTTCGTTCCCTTTGTTCGTAATAACCCTCTTGTTTATATTGTAAATAAAGTTGTCATTTAAAATGTATGGTTATAGCTATTCTGATTTTGCAAAATTTAGTTGGTTAGCTAAAATCTTAAGAGGTTCCTCCAATGAACCTCCTTTGATGCATTTATAACGTTGGAAGATGCCATCTATGAAGATGCCCTTAGGAAAAGTGACCAAATGTATCAACTTTTGAGAAGAGCTCCCTAGCAATGACCCGTAAGTTGGATGACATGATAGAGTTGCCTAAATCACAACCTAAGAGGACATATAAGGAGGATTTAGAATGTGAGATGGTTATGGTTAAAATGCCTAGGTGTATGTCATTTTTAGGTTCTACCAATGCATATGATGAGCCTATAGGTAGTTTAGGTATGATGAATAATGAGGTAGGAAATACAAGCCCACAAAGTACCCAACAAATCCTACCATCATTTCATGGAATATGCCTAGATGTCGACTTTAGGACCTCTATAGAGGAGAGTTTGGACCAAACGAATTACTTGCGAGATGTAGGTTTGACTAATCATAACATTTCTTTTAGTTCTAAGGAAGTTCCTAGTTTTGATGAGTCAGAGCCTCAACCAAATCGCTTACCAAATTGTCCATCCTTAGATATAAGTCTAGGAGACCAAAAAGGCCCCGAACCACCCATCAAACCACATAGTCCAGATAGTTTTAGGATGAAGGAAGTAGATCATTTGACCATTCATACACCGCCTTCACCTCACGTGGCATTTTTCCACCCTAAGGATATGTATTGCTATTATCACCCATGTATAGATGACCCTAAGAAACATTATGGATTTAAACCGGGTTTATTAGGACATAGTAGATCCCTAGGTGTTGATTTTTCAAATTTAGAAATGATAGAAGATGATTGGCAATTTGAATCCAAAGAAGTTTCTTTTCTTGGAGAAGGACTTTAATTTAACACATTAGGCCCAAAAGAATTAGAAAAGGTTAGGATTAAAGAAACACACCATTTGGAGCCATATAATTCAACAACCACTTTTTCAACATAAGGCTCTTTCTTACCACAATGGTGTGTACCGTTACTATCACCCACACTTGACCTTAAGTGTAGGGGAACCCTCCCTTTATCTGTTAAATAAGGGTAGAGTCAGGCTCATGACTCGAACAAAAACAAGCGCTTCTCGGGAGGCAACCCAAGCATGTCTCATTTATTTATCATTTATTTCTTGCATTTTAGGTGTGTCGTGTGTTTTATTCTTTATTTTTTGTTTTTATATGTTTAAATTATGTGATCATGCTTTGTTTTGTCTTTGACTTCGTCTTAGTTACAATCAAAGGTATTTTGCATCAAATAAGTGAAAGGGAAAATATTCGGTTTATAAGAACCATTTCAAACATATAAAACAAAAGTTTAGTTTAATTCGTGTCGTGTGTCTTGTGTCATGTGTTTGTTTAAGTCATATGATTGTACTAATCGTTTTTGTGGCCTATGCAGAAATTTTTCTAAGAAAGCGAACAAAATTTTTTTACAGAGCCTAGAGACGGCATTAGGATTTTTCCTGACGGCGTCGCCAGCCCAGCTACAGTAAAATTCATATTTTTTTCGAATTTATTTTTGTATAATTTCCTAAGTTTGTAATTTTCCTAACTCTTGCAGAAAGCCACTATTACATTAGTACATTCATCCTATCTTTATTGCTTTCGTAGTGTCTAAACCTTATAAACGAAGATTCTACGCTCGGTGTAGTTGTTTCTTGTCTTTGATTTGCAGGTTATATTTGATGAGGAGAAGCCCAGGAGTTCTTAGGAGTTTCATGTGGACGATTCTTGGATGACGATTTAGCCGGAATCATTTGTTTATTCTCCATTATTGAGCAAAATTAGGGGAGTACTAGTTTTTTTTGCCCTTTTTCTTTTCCCTTTATTCATTTTACGCGGTACTTATAAGAACATTGGGGACAATGCTTCAAAAATAAGTGTAGGAAACCCCCCCCCCCCCCCCCCCCCCCCCCCCCCCCCCCCGGGGGCCCCCCCGCCCCAACTCCCCCCCCCCCCCCCCCCCATTTCCCCCCCCCCCCCCCCCGGGGACCCCCCCCCCCCCCCCCCCCCCCACCCCCCCCCCCCCCCCCCGCCCCCCCCCCCCCCCCCCCCTGGGGGGGTGGCCCCCCCCCCCCCCCCCCCCCCCCCCCCCCCCCCCCGACCGCGGGCCCCCCCCCCGGGCGGGAATAAGCCTTAGAAAATATTTTTTTACATATACCTTTGCCCTTTGTCCTTAAAATGATGAGTAATATACTGAAACGTAGCGTAGACGGTTAATTTTGACCCAAATTTAAATTTTTTTATGACACATACCGATGAAAACTAAGTATTAATAGTGTCTCATGGATAGGAATTATATGACTAGCACAAAAACCCTACCACTAAAAATAAAAATTCTACCCCAAAAATGTGAGGTTCGCCCCTAGATCTTTAGGAATTCAAACACACATCTTTGGTGCTTAAGATAGCTTTACCTTAGCTTGCTCGAGTTAATAAATGAGCAATTATATATGTCGCGTTCATGGATTTGATCATGCATATGTGGTTTTGTGGCTTTTTCTGGAGCATTGGTATCGGTTAAAATTATATGAGTGTACCGGTAGTATATTAAATTTTAGAACTTGATTTAGTGATGCCATCCGAGACTGCTTAGTGAGATCGCATTCGTATGATAGGATTTGCTAAATGATAAGAGGCACTAGGATAAACCATGTTTTAAACCTGTATTTGTTATTATGGTCTCCCCGATCATATAACTATCCTCACACCCTTGCTTCACACTTATTTTTAGTGCAAGATACCCCTAGTACACCCCTCTGAGCTTATCCTTTTCGCGGTTCTCATAATTTTATAGTGGATTTCAGATTATTAATGAAGAGCATTGTTTACACCCACACCAAATGTTACACCCAAATCGCCTTATCCTTCCTTGTAGTTACTCGTTTTATAATACATTATTGTAAAACCTAGTTATTATATTGCTTGAGTACGTGGTTGCCTAAGTCGCGTCTTTTATTTAGTGCATAAGTTTTGGAACGATTGGAGATTCATAGTAGTTTTTGTTATTTTATGGAGAATTGGGGAAGGAAAGTCAAAGTTTACCCACATATGTGCTTAATACACTCTATGTTATTTTGATCCTTTCAATTCGGGTCATTAGATTCGTTTATATTTGTTATGAGCTCTAAAACTCAAGTGTAGGGGTGCGTTTATAAACCCCAAGTCATGTATTATTATGTTTCAGCAAATGGCAGGGCAAAAGTGTACGAAAAAAATGAGAAAAAAAGTGAAAAGAAAAAAAAGAGAAAAAGAAAAAAATTTGAAAAAAAAACAGAAAAAGAAAAAAAAATGTACGGGCTTCCATCTTGCTTATGTTTACGTTTATGTCAAGAAAGTGTTAGAAAAGAAAAAGCAAAAGTTTGATGTAGAGTTTTGTATATCTTAGTCCTAGTGTGGTCGAGTCTTGGCTTAGCAACGCCTTCACATGTATTCTTGTATTTTAATTAACTCACCACCACCCAAATCCACCCAAATATATCCCATCCGTTTTTGTTTCCGTTTAACTTACACCCATACATCACAACCCTTTAAAGACCTCTTTGATAGTAATTTCTAGGTGCTTACGCCACAGTAGTGGAGGTTTGATCCTTTATCAAGCTTATGGTAATTTATAAGCTATGACAGGTAATGAGTGTTAATTTTCTGTTTCCCATATTGTTATATATCATTATACACCCGAGAGAAAGAGAGAATCCAAACACTTATTGTGAGGTGCTAGTGTATAATTTCCGTGCTTTTAATTACGAGGTCTAATTGGTTGTGTCATAAATTATCTTTGAAAAGTAAGTTAAATGCCCCCAATATTGCTATTGTCTAGGTAGAAAAGCCCATTTGCTTGAGGACAAGCAAATCTCAAGTGTAGGGGTGTTTGATGAGGTGTCATTTTATACACTTTTTCAGGGTCATTTAACCCCTAAATCATACAAATATGCCCAAAATACGCGCTTAATCGTTTGTTTTTGTGTTTTTAGCATTTGGGAAGCTTTTGGAGGAAATACACGTGACTTGGGCTCATTTGGAGAATAAACGGATAAGATTACAACTCTACACCAAAGTCGATGAAGAAAATGCGCACAATGGCTGGAGACGGCGTCACAATTATTGGTGACACCGTGTGAACATCAAAGCGACGACGTCAGGAAAGTTGAGACGGGGCCAGAACTTAACCGACTTAAAGAAGCCCTAGAAGATTCTACGAAGCGACGTCGTCAGGATTATAACGTGTGTGCAACTTTTGGGAGACAAACTATATCGTTAGGGTTCGAGTGTAGATGCTTTTAGCCTCGTTTTTAGGGTATAAAAACCCTCTTGTGCCAGCCTTATAATCATGTTTTAATCAAGTGAAGTCTTCTATCTTTTATTAATTTAATATGTCTATGTTGTTTGATTAATTATTGTTCTTCGCTATTTTAACAAGCTAGTATAACACCCCGTGTTTTCAGGTCATATTGCGATCCCAATTATTTCTTTTTCCTTTTTATTTATTGAGTTTGTGTGTTTACTTCCATTTAAACCACACTAGTTAAATCGTGTAGGCATCAAAAGTTATCGTTTAGCTAGAATCGTAACCTAAACTCATTAAGACCTTACTAGATCCCTTCATATTCGTTATGTAATTCATTTCACGGCAAGAAAAGTTTCATGATCACGTCTATTTAAATTTTGTCAAGGTAATCCATGCAAAACTCTTTCAAAACAAATAAACCCAACCCATGATTTCCCTTAGCCCAAAATCTTAACTTCTATGAACTAGGAAACTAAATTAAAACTATCAATGCCGAAAGTAATAAGCCTTCCTAAAACCTAGTAATAAATCAAATGGCTAACCTTTCACTTGCTTCATGATGTATCTATTTAAAGGCGAAACCAATGAAACACAACATTCTTATATTTTCTAAAATCCTTGTTCTCCTACAAACTAGCATAATGTCGACACTCTCTTTTTCCTATAAACCTCTCTATACACATGTTTTACTGTTGGAGAATATACACAAAGATATCAGGCCTCTTTACCCTCCCCAACCCATCAGATTAAAGCCCACACCCCTTTTTCTTTGTAAACCCTCAAGACCATGTGATGTAAATCTGTTTTCTTTTCTTGTTTCTACTTCCAACGTCTTGAATTCATTCAAACCTCAAACAATATTTGACTTTATTTCACTATGGCAAGATGCTTACCCAAATTCCAGTTACACAAGCATGTGATACCCCTTTGACTAGTAAAACTACCATAATTGTGTGTATAAGAATGGCACCTCTCATCCTTGTTTATCATAAACATACACACACTCAAATTCTGCAAGAACCATTCTTCACTCACCTTTGTTTCCATCCATAAACAAGCATCACAAACCCACACCTTATAGCATTATCTACATTATATTCAAAACCCTAAAGAAACTCTAAACAAAACCCTAAACTCGAAGTCGTCACTTGTGGGTTTTCTTTTGGTCGACGTTCCAGCAAGCAATAAGTGGTCTACGGGTTGTTACAAGTATATAAGTGGAGAACGAAGCCGTTGTGGGGCGTTGAGTTAACAGTTGGGGTCACGATTTGATATTATAGCACTATTAGGGTTTTCGTTGGTTTTTAAATCTTCACACAGCCAAGTAATTGTAAGTCTTACGTCCATAATATTTGCCACTCGTTATTATTCGATCACGTCATATGGATATATTGTGCTTGAGAAAATTCACCTTCTTTAAAACTAATATGAACACGACCCCTTTGCATGATTACCAGTTGTAAATACAGAACCATACTTTTTGTGCCTTACTATATCAGATACAAGAACTTGAAAAGTTGTTAACTTATATTTAGGTAATCCCTAGTTATGTGTTGCTATGAAGCTGTGTGCTAGACCCACATGTAGAGCTAAATGTACACTTGTTTTGGGATTAGTCAAGTACAGTTAAAACTCACACGCCTATTTCTTATCTTACTGATGTATGCGGGTTCATTGAGAAACTCGTATACAAACTTGACCAATTGGAATTTTTTTTACTATGTTTATCATTGTTCATAATAGTGTAGGTGTAGTGTTCACGTAAGTTTAGCCCTACACTTTGCTAACAAAACGAGAAACTAACTTTCAAAATCGCTTATTTTATGTTATAAAAAACTGGCATGTTGGGTTGTATTTAACCATGGTCGACCCATTTAAAGTTTGTAATTAAGGATAGGAATTGGGGTGAGGGGTTTTATAGTCAGCATAGTGAGCTTCATTATAGAATTCGATCATCAAAAATGGTTAAGAAACGGACTCGCAATCATGGCCCAAAGTTAGTACTGCTGTCACAAAGTTAGTACTGTTGACCGAAGGTTCGACACCCCCTACTTTGGCCTCGTTTTTTCCACGTGGAATAACGATTCTGCCCTCTAAACTTATAAAAGGTGAATTGTTGTAGACCTAGCCTAGTTTGCGAATGTATTTTTAGTTTGCCATAATATGGAGTAACGAACTCGCAAATGTGACCTTAATTTAGTGCTTCTGCCATGTTTCTGCCTAGTTAATACTGTTGGCAGAATGGGTCGCGTACCCTTACCTTGCCCTCGTTTTTAACTAACTTAGCCACACCAAGACTTAAACTTATAAAGGGCAAATGGTAGTAGACCTGACCTAGCTTTCAAATATGTTTTTTTACCTTGTCCTAGCACTGAGTGACGTGTTCGCAAGCTGCGACCAAAGTCAGCCAAATGTCACTTGTAGAACACTTGGCCAAAATAAATAAATTATGTTATAGAAGCAGTCGCGACACCCTCATTTATAACCACATTTTAACCCTTTAAACGACGTTTTTGGACAAAACTCAAATGACGAAAGTTGTAGAGGACATGGCCTAGGTTTCAAAACCACTTTTGGATTGTAATTTTATTAAGTAACGAGTCTAGAGTTTAATTGTAAAACTCTGCGTTTGTCCCCTAATTTTTATAAATAAAACTTACATTCGTTTGTTATAACTTCGTCTATTTGTTTGACACGTTTAGAGACCAAACCAAGTGTTGATTGAATTAATTAGAAAAGTACTTACGACCTAATTTCTAAATTGCCTGATATCATAATTTACATGTTTAACTGGTTAGGAGAATATGACCGTACATTTGGCCAATTTTCATGAATACCACATTTATCAAGTAAATCTTTCAAACTCATGCACAATACTCAAGGATTAAGAATTTCTTGCATTATAGTATATTACATGATTAATAATATGCGTATTATTATTTTGGTAGCGGATAGAGTTGCTTTGTTTTCGCGTTCCACAAAGAGTTCAAATTATTATAGTATTCAGCAAGAGAATAACCACTCTGAGTTAAAGAATTTATATTCTTATGCAGATTAAAAACAGCAAAACCATCAACCTTATCATAAGTTTCTTTAGGATCATTCCAAAGCTCATAAGCATATTTAGCATATATAGCACCATCATATAAATCAGGACTTAAAAGAATTAAGAATCCAAGTAAACACAACAGAATTACACATATCCCATTGATTAGCAAGAGAAGCATCATAATCATTCTTTTTACAGGATCCATCTATAAAACCAATTTTATTATGATTTCTTAAAGAAAATGTCATAGCAATACTCCACACCTTATAGTTCTTAGTACCAGTAAGTTTAACAGTCACAATATGTGAGCCACCAGTATCATTAGAATGTAAATATAAAGGATTACCAAAATTCAAACTATGACCAGAACTACTAGGTTTTAAAGCATCATCACCAGCCATGATATAAAAACAAGATAACAAAGAACAGATAAAAGAAATAAAGAATAGTTCCCAGGCATTCACACCACTTAAGTGGCAGATCAAGGGCAGATCAAGCACTCACAAAACAAAATATAAAGATGCAAGAATGAAAAAAGAGGTGTTACAGAGCTATAAGCAACAACGGAAGAGATATCTAATTTGACTTTGATTCACTTAGTCAAATAAAAAATTAGAACAGATTATCCTTTGATTCACTTAGTCAAAGGATCCTTGAACCCAAATAATAGCCCATAATAGATCCCAAAAAATTCGGGTTTTAAGATCAAACCCTAATTTTACCAGATCTAATAAGATACCACCAGAAACCAACAAATTCACCAATCAATAATACCAGACAAGCTCCAATTGAAGAATCAGAACCAGAAACAAAAACCCCCCAAATAAATCAAAACCCTAGAAATCAGATCTTAACCAAATCAGCAACCTGGCTCTGATACCATGTGCGATGGTATCAAAGCAATAATCTAAATCTTATTTAACTATCAAATAACCAAGAAATAATCTGTTGACACAAATTCTCAACAATACATTCTACAAAAACAATACAAGATCAGATTATTATCTATGTGATAATAATCAAACGATTACAAAACTGACAAGATCAAGGTGATCTTAGTCAAACGATTACGACTGAACAATTGAGAGAGATGAATATTAGGGTTTGATAGGAGCGTTTGATAAGAGAGAGTGTGTTAATCAGATCTACCCTTTTTCCTCTCTTTATTTACATAAAGAACTTTCATAAAGGCCCCTCAAGTATCAACCGACTTCAAAACAGCACCAATCTTTACCAAAGCAATTTTCAGATATGCATAAGCAATCCCTCAACTTTTATAACCGCAAAACATCAAAAAACTAAAAACCAAAGAATAAGCTTATTTTCAATAAGGACTTATTTAGCTTAGATTATAGCAACTAGTGCTTATTTGAACAATGATTAGATACAAACATTGAAATCCACTTTCAATTGATAAAGAAGAGTTAAGGATGGTTGTAATTGGTTCCAAAAACCATGGTTGTTAAAATCTCGATCCTGATATTAGGATCTTACGATTTTACGATACTGTAAAGCAAAAACGATCCGGATCCCACATAGGATCTTTGCATGCTCAGGATCTTATAGGATCCCGATCTTGACCATAGGATCTTAGGATCTACTTTGATCCGATCTTACTTTTCTTTAACCACAAACTAAAAAACTACAAATTTATGGGTTGTGTTTCGTAGAATTTTTAAAACAACATGTTAATCTTCTTAAACATTTCATAATCATAATTTAGGACAACATTTCAATGAAAAATTCATATTCTTTAATGTTTATGATATATAATAATTTATAGATTTTGTATAATATTACAAAGACTAAAGACAATGATATTATAGTCGGATCTTACGATCCCGATCTGATTTTACGATCTCGATCTTGAAAAGACGAAAACGATCCGGGGTAAGATCCCGATTGTAACACCCCCAAAATGGGTACAGCGGAATATGATGTTCTGGGGGTATTACTTCATAGCTCAATAGCACAAGATATGGGAACGACCATTATAAGGGTCGTTTAAAAACTAATACATTGGATTTCATAAATGGTTCGTTACAAAAGCTCATGGGCTTAACTTGTTTGACTTGGAAAAATAAAGGTTTCACAACATAACAATATTCCCAAAATGTAATGCATGCATATCTTTATGATAAAGTGACTTCAATGATGACCATCCAATGTATCCGTGACTTGTACCTTATTGTCCTGAGAAAACATGTTTAAACTGTCAACAATAATGTTGGTGAATTTATAGGTTTATAAATTTAATGAAGCGGATAGCAAGATTTTCCTGTAATAAAGTAACAAATACAATATCATAAAAATGTATTACGAAATGCACTAAGCTCATGACACCGAAGCTAAACAATGTATGTATATCAAATACACATAAATGACTTTGCCCAATGTAGATGTTCAACCCGTAACATCCATGATTTCAAATGGTATACGTTCGTCGTTTCCGGCCAACCGGTAAACTAGCAAGCGCTACTTGCCCGAACGGGGATGTTAATCCCAAATAGATCTATTCATAACATTCGCGCTCACATAATGCAATTAACAATTACATCTATGCAATTAACAGTTCATGATATGGGCATAGTGGGTTATAGCTACTTAGGCAAACTCGTAATATTTGAATTTAAATATACTTGCATCCAATTTGTAAAACAAACATGATCTCATCCCCGAGATTTGATAAACGATTGAAAAAGTATAAAAGTGGGGACTATAAACTCACATTGAGTATTGATAATGTAGAAGCAAAGTAGTGGCACGAAGAACGATGCAAAAGGCTTTAACCGCAACCTATGAATAAATAATATATATTCACTCAACGGAAAAATAATAATATAAATACTTGCAATCTCGTCCCTAGTGTGTGCTTGAAATATATTTGAATTAACGATATTTAAAACAATTTCTTATCTTAAAAGTAGTCAACTTTATCGGGTCAACGCGGCTAAAATATAAGTATATAAATTACGACTTCGGACTTTTAAGAAACTAGGTTGCATATACTTTAATTCATTAGTTGAGGTCAGCCCTTGGTTTGGTCTCTAAGTATGAGAATTGATTAGTCGAAATGTTAACGTTTCACTTTTGAGGTTAAACTTACATATTACTAAGTTTTAACATAAGGTGTCGCATAGTTTTACAATTTAATTCCAGGTTCGTTAGATGGCTATATGGAAAAGTAAAAACATATTTGTAATCTCAGTTAGGTCGTCTACAATAGTCGTTAAGTGAACTTTGTCTAGAAATGTCGTTTTACGCGTTAAAAATGAGGCTAAACATGTATGGGTTGCTTGGCAGTTTTTATACTTAGAAAATAAATTGGTCATTTTAGCTCATGGTGTTTACATGGTCAGACTTTTGAAAGCAATTTGCCGATTCGTTACTTAACGTTAGGGCAAAGTAAAAACACTTTTGAAAACTAGGCCAGGTCTACTATGATTCACCTTTTATAAGTTTTGGGGGCAGAGGTCGATATCGTGGTCAAAAATGAAGCTAAAGTAGGGGGTGTCGAGTTGTCTGTCAGCAGTATTAACTGCGTGACAGCAGTACTAACTTTGGGTCCTTATATCTTTTTATTTTCTAGACGAATTTTAGTAATTTCAGGGGCAAAATGATCACGACCCGTCCTATTTTTGGAAGTAATTAAGTCGTTCCTATATGCTTCGTGTTTAAGGGTCGGATAGTGTACGCAAAGTCATGGTGTAAGCTGCGTTCTTTGTTTTTATAAATTTTGTATACATGAAATCTTTTTATTCGAGTCCTAACCCTAGCTACACATGACTGAATATATAAAAATATTACCCTTGCATATCCACAACCCAAGTTATTATTCCATTAACAATGTATAGCAAGTCATTTGGTTCATGCGTGTACATCAGAAGGTGAACCACAAGAAAAGAGATTTTTGTTCTTAACAACTTTCAAGCACAACTAGAGGCGAAAATATGCAATTTAAAACAAATAGAATGAAAGTGTGAACTCACAGAACACGCGAAAGAAGGTGTGTACCGAGCTTAACCCAACGAAAACCCTAATTTTAAAAACACAGGAAACCCTAGTTTGTGTGGGATCTTTTCGTGACTCCAAACCAACAGCCCTTTTATCCTTGCTTCCTCTTCTTACGAACCAACAAGGAAATCCTAAGAATGACAATTTGGTTTAGGGTTTAATGGAGGTAATGAAGAGGTGAAAATTGTGTGTGTGTGTGTGTGTCGAATTCAGTGAGCAGAAGTAGAGAACCAAGGAAGACAAAGATGAGATAATGAAGTATAAGGTACTTGGGTTGTGTTTGTTGCTGTGGTTTCAAAGAAACAACCTGGTCCTTTATGCACACTTGAAAGGCATGCATAGTGTTTCATTCTTGAGTCATATTCTTGTGTCAACTCAATTAAGGTAAGGAATTTCTTGGGTTTATGTTGGTTAATGTACAGTGGATTAAAGGTGAAAACTGTTTGGGTTTTATGGGAAGCAACGTTTGGAAAAGAGGCAGCTATAGCATTCACGTGGGATTGGGGTTTATAAGGAAAAGGAGTGTGGGCTTTTAACCGATGGATTTTAAGAGGTAACAGGTTATTCTAGGATAAGATTATGTTATCCCTTCTTTGCTCTTATTCGGCTGGGGTTTTTAATACAATAAGTGTACAAATTAATTTACTACATTGTAAATTTATGGACTTTATCCTATTCTTTTTAGTTTCCTAATGTATAAGGTTTTTAAAGTTTTTGGTGTGGTTTATTTGTATGACTCTTATTCTTGATAGAGTAGAATGAGTGAAATCATGAAATTTTCTCGACTAGGAATATAAAATAAATGACGAATAACGGACCTAATTACGCAAACCCATAGATAAAAAGGGAAGATCAATTAATGGAGATCAGATTATGACCTGAAAAAACACAGGGTGTTATACCGATCTTGAAAACCTTGCCAAAAACTATTAAATTGAAGTATAGTTTATTCAATCAACATCATTTTGATATATTTTTGGTGTTTATTGTATTTTAGATATAGAGGGGATTTTAGATGTTTGTCTATGATTGGTAAGAGATTTTATTAGAAGAATAATTGAATTTAGAAAGGTAAAAAAGAAACTTGATGGAAAAAAATTTAAAGAAAGATTCTTTTATTTTTATAGATGCATCTTAAATGTGTTGTTGTAGTTACTTCTTATCTTTTTAATAGAATTTGACTAGATTGAATTGAATTTTAACCTTTTATTAATGGACAAATCGCATAAAAGGTACCCATCTTAGGTTCAATGTCAATTAAATGTACTCATCTTTTTTTTCTCAATTTAAGGTATCGATTTTTTTTTTGCAAAGTTAGTATTTTAACAAGTTTTTCGGTTACATTTCTAACGATCGTTATTTTATTATTGCATCGTTAGTCCTTTATATTAACGATTGTTTGTGATTAACTCAAAATTTGATTTTGTTAAAAAAAAGTTTTATACACACATTTTTTACACGTTTTTATACACACATTTTTTACACGTTTTTATACACATATTTTGTTACACACATTTTTATACACATATTTTTATACACATATTTTTATACACGTTTTTCTACATGAGTTTATCCACGGTTTTATACACATATTTTTATACACATTTTTATAGACACGTTTTATACACACATTTTTATACACATATTTTTATACACGTTTTTACACACAATTTTATCCACCTTTTTTAAAAAAAACTTTTGTTTTTTTTCAGTGCATAAAAAATGTGTCTGTAAAAACGTGTATAAAAATGCATGTATAAAATTGTGGATAAAAGCATGTAGAAAAATGTGTATAGAAATGTGTGCATAAAAACGTATATAAAAATGTGTGTATAAAAACGTGCATAAAAATATGTGTATAAAAATATTTATAAAACTATGTATAAAAACGTGTAAAAAATGTGTGTATAAAAACGTGTAAAAAAATGTGTATAAAACGTGTATAATTTTTAAAAATAAGTAAAAAATATTTTTTTTTAACAAAATCATATAAAGGACTAACGATGCAATAATAAAATAACATCGTTAGAAATGTAACCGAAAAACCTGTTAAAATACTAACTTTGCAACAACAAAAAAGATCGATACCTTAAATTGAGAAAAAAAAAATGAGTAACTTTAATTGACATTGAACCTAAGATGAGTACATTTTTATGCGATTTGCCCTTTATTAATCAATTACATCGCACGAATTTGTCACATAAAGAAATAAAGCAATTAGATTGGCTCAATTTTCTTTCTAATAAAATTGTTTTGGCATAATTACTTTGTAATAACGTAATTCTTCTATTATATAAAAGATTAATTGCTAGTACATACATACTCATTCTTTGGATAAGTCAAATTCCCAAATAAAGGAAGTAGATTAAAGTTAAACTTGTGGCAACTTAAATCTTGTGTATTTTTGTCAAAGGATTCATGTATATGTCGTGTGTATTCTAGTAACAAACGTCAGTATTGCCAAAAAAAAAGCTTAACTAATCGCTGTCTTGTGCTATTCGGCCATCAATTTTTTCGATTTCTGTAAATCGGCCAATCGTTGTTAACGGCGGTCAATGGTGGTCAAACTTGCCGGAAACATGCAAATTTTGTCGGAAATACTCAAAAGTCAGCGTCAATGTGTTTTAATCACTTATAGTAGTTGTTTATATTTATGAAAAGTTGTTTCTTTAAGGAATATCTTGTCGGAAGTACCCATGACTCACCGGAAATAACCAAAAATTGCCAGAAATGCCAATCCAATTAATCACCGACTAAACCTGATTAGACTGATTACAAGTTATAAGGGGGTCGACCTCCCGACTACCGATTCACGATTTTTTGCAATGTACTTATTTACTATAAATATTTAAAAAAATCCATTCAAAATCTCACTAAGTTGCTTTAATCTCTTTTGTAATAATCACAAATAATGTTTTGTTCTTTTAAAGTAGTCTATAATTAAAAATTGACTACTCTATAATTTATATGTTACATAATCCACCTATAAAGAAAAGAAAACAAAATAAATGTCATGAGAAATTATTAAAAAAAAGAATGTTTGGGTTGGAGAATAAATAAAAGAGACTTATCATAGACAAGGAGCCGTGTGGTTGACTTTATTGGACCCCACGCCTTGTCGATTTGTCCCACCCAACCTTGTTCTTCGTATCTCATATCGTGTGATATTTTTTAACCAAATTTCAGATTCTTACTACTATCTTCATCCATAGATTTATGTATATTTTGTTACACCACTTGTCTATGTTTATAAAACTCTTTCACTTTAGAAACGTACAAATAGTTCGAAGACGAGGACTGTAACTAGTTCAAAATCGTGGCTCTAGGTCCGTTTTGTGGTGCTAAATCTATCTTAAGCAAGTGTTTATTTAAAGGAATTTTTTTTTTGTCTCACCAACAAAATGTCTAAGTGTTATTTACTGAAAAAATGTCTTCTACAAATGTCTTGGGTGATCTGGGCGACTGGAACATTTGAGACACTTTTTAATTTTAGTGAAAGTCGTTCAAGTCACAGTTTGCTATTTTTTGTGGGCAAGTAACACCTACATTTTGAGTGGATGTGCTAAAAATAAAATTAACCCTTATTTTAATAGTGGCACACAGTTTTTAGAAAATCAAATACTCGGTTATTAATTAATCAAATATTCAAATGTAAAGTTTTATCATTGTGCAGTTGTTTAGATTTGTTATAATTTAATAATGACACCTATATATATATAAACTTTTTTGTACTTTCTGACATGCCAGGGTACCAATTGTAGCTATTTCCTAATACGTTATTAATAATAATGAATGTTTTGGTTGGAGAATTAATAAAAGACTTATCATGACTAAGGAGCCGTCGGGTTGACTTTATTGGTCCCCACCGCCTTTGTCGTTTGTCCCACCCAACCTTGTTCTTCGTATCTCATATCGTGTGATATTTTTTAACCAAATTTCAGATTCTTACTACTATCTTCATCCATAGATTTATGTGTATTTTGTTACACCACTTGTCTATGTTTATAAAACTCTTTCACTTTAGAAACGTACAAATAGTTCGAAGACGAGGACTGTAACTAGTTCAAAATCGTGGCTCTAGGTCCGTTTTGTGGTGCTAAATCTATCTTAAGCAAGTGTTTATTTAAAGGAAAATTTTTTTTTGTCTCACCAACAAAATGTCTAAGTGTTATTTACTAAAAAAATGTCTTCTACAAATGTCTTGGGTGATCTGGGCGACTGGAACATTTGAGACACTTTTTAATTTTAGTGAAAGTCGTTCAAGTCATACAACTTGCTATTTTTTGTGGGCAAGTAACACCTACATTTTTAGTGGATGTGCTAAAAATAAAATTAACCCTTATATTAATAGTGGCACACAGTTTTTAGAAAATCAAATACTCGGTTATTAATCAATCAAATATTCAAATGTAAAGTTTTATCATTGTGCAGTTGTTTAGATTTGTTATAATTTAATAATGACACCTATATATATATAAACTAAAATATTAAGGTGGACAACTTTGTTCTTGTTTAACAAACGTTACATCGGCTAATGTCATAGACTCGTAAGCTAATTAAATGCTTAACGGAATTGTGATTCAAAAGTAATAAGCTTAGTGGTGTTAAATTTCTAGACATAGATTGTTTATTTTGCGATCTTTTGTTGTTTGGACATAAATATATCAAACTATCGATTCAAAGGAAAGTTCAGTGATGCCACTACTTGCGTATACATCAAGTAATTTAAGATTTTGATTCTGATTTATTTAAACTTTGTTAAGAGAGTTCTAGCATTCGCTTGGTAAAAAAGTACGAAGAATAAAAATGCACGCCTAATGCTTTTGCTTTTTGTGTTTTGTTTAAAGGCAAGGTGGTAAAATATGTCGACCAAGGTTAAATTCATGAGTAAAAATTTTTGCACTCAATATTTTCTCATATACATAGGTTTCTAAATAATACCGTAAATATCAAACATAGTGATCAAAAATATGCATTTCAACGATTTTTAACCAGTTTTTTACAAAATCACATCGATACTGAAATTGTTTTAAGGCTATTAATTAGGGGTGGCAATTTCTGACCCGACACGAAACCCGACCTGAAACCGACACGAAAATTAACAGATTCGGGTTGAGTCTATATATATTTGGGTCGGGTTTGGGCGATCTTATTCTAATACGTTTATTAAAAGGTCGGTTCGGTTAGAGAATATATTAAGCGGGTCGACCCTGCAACCCGATTTAAAGATTTTTTTTCTTAAATTTAAAATTTATTTTATTTTACTATACGAGTCTAAGTGGTGTTACAATGGTCGACCCATAACCCATTCTAACGTGTTTAACCCGTGTAATTGTGTCGCAACTTTTGTATATAAAATGGGTTAAATGGGTCAACAAAAACTCGTTTAACCAAACACAAACAAAACTATTCAACCCGAAGTATACCTTTAACCGTAACCCAAAAAATATCATATACGGGTTAAAGGGTCAGGTTAGGGTTTGTATAAAAGGTTAGGGTTGACAAAACTGGAACCCGAATGATTTTAACATGGGTCAGGTTCGGGTTGGGTTTTTGAACCCGCCAACTGTCAACGAAACCCGACCAACCGGAATACGACCCCGAATTGCCACCCATTACTTATTAATTGATCAATAACATATCATATGGTACCGGTTTGGGTATCAATACTTAAAACAATCTTAACTTTTCAATTCCTACCGCTCTATGGGTCATGACCATAAAAGCGATTCATGGCCTTAATGGAGATTTTTCTTTCTTCAATTGCTCGGTGAAAGGTAATGGTGTATGGGCCAGAATTGTGAAAGATATCAATGCCATGAATGACCAAGGATTCATTCCTCACCACCTTCTTAAAAGAAATGTGCACGATGGTAGAACAACTCGATTCTGGAAAGACGTATGGATGGGTGATACTCCGCTTCAACATCAGTTCCTTCGCTTGTTTCGTTTAAAGGTGAATCAAGATTGTATGGTTCGTGATAAGTGGAATGACGGATGTAATTGGATATGGACCCGCCCCATCTCAGGTGGTACTACCTCAACTCAATTAAGTAATCTATCTACCTTACTTAATCCGATTATCCTTACCAAGGCGAGAGATGAATGGGTATGGCTTCTGGATCCCAATAACGGATTTACTGTTAAAAAGACTCGTATTCATTTAGATGATGCTTCTCTTCCGGACACCTCCATATCAACTAGATGGTGTCGATTTATTCCGAAGAAAGTCAACATCTTCGTTTGGCGTGCTCTCCGTGATCGTCTTCCTACTCGGTGGAATCTAAGCAATAAAGGTTTTGAGCTTGAATCTATCTTTTGCCCCAATTGCTCGTCTTCGCCAGAGACTGTTCAACACTCGTTATGGGCTTGTATTCATGCCAACTGTGTTTGGCAAAAAGTTTTCACATGGTTGGATTTGCCTTACAATTCTCCTTCATCTCTTCAGGAGGTATATGCTTACGTTGATCAGATGCATTTTCAAAAGGATAAGAAATTGATGATTGAAGCTATTTTTGGTGTGGTGTTGTGGACCTTATGGAGCTTTCGAAACCATCTCATATTCAGCAATCATCATTCGGCTCCTAATGAGATTTTTGATAAGATTACAAGCACTTCTTTCTTATGGTACACAAATAGGAATAGGAAAGCTAATATATCTTGGACCAATTGGATGCAAAATCCATTGATTCCTTCTATTTTGTAATTTTCCTATTTGTTTCTTCCTAGCTTCTCGCTAGTAAAATCATGTTGTTCTAAAAAAAACTTTCCAAATAGCGAGACTCAAACTTTTAGCTGATACAAGCTCTTTTACTAACTGTACATGTAGTAATTTTTAAGTCAGTCTTTAAACGTCTATCTACAAACTTTTTTTTAGGTCGTAAAAGTAAAAGGCTATGGTAAAATTGGTCGTGGGCTCGTTCTCAACTCTTCTCACTTCGCGGTAAACCACTAACCATTGTCTAATGTGTGGTATTTTAAAAGAATCGTATCATGTCCAAGATGAACTTCAAATTAAGTTGTCTATCCTACCAACTTTTTTAAGACCCGATGTAATGGAAGGTTGAAGACGCTTGCTCCACCCTCCAAGGCGCGTGCTACCCCTAACACCCCCTCCCTGGGCGTGTCTTCAAGTAACTTTTGGGAGAAGTCAGTTTTGGTGGTGACTAACTTGTATGTTAGTTTTGTGTGGGGGGGGGGTTGTTTTTGGGTTTTTATCTCGATGGTGAAGTTAATTGATATTGGTTGTGACATTAATGGTTGAGTAAGAAGCTGAGTTGTCGCTAACTTGATGATGATTTTCGTGGTCGCCATTGCACCACCTAATGTTATATAGAAAAATCTAGATTTTTTTTCATAAAAGTTAGAGTAAACTGCAAAAATCGTCCATGTAGCATGTTCAAATTGCATAATAAACCTTTACTTTTTCGAAAAGGAAAGTGCGATCTCTGTGAGAAATCTTTGGAGTGCATTTCGTCCCTACATCCAAATTAAATGAGTAAAATGTTGGTTGTGGTTGGTCAAGAACAAGGTGAAGATAATCAGTACCTAGCTAATTACCAACGAAGGTTACCGGATATCACTTGAAGTCATGTAATCTCTTTCCAAAGAAGATTATTCGACCCTATGCCTGAGTTACACGAATATATCCTTGGGATAAAACCAAGTGCTTGTTCTTGTTTTAGCCACAAATCAAGAATCTTTCGCTTCTAAGTGTTTATGTTTTCTGTGTATTTTTCCATGCAATTGTGATCCCTATTTATAGAGGATTTACTCAAAACCTAGTCAATGAAATTAATGAGAGATTAATGGCCAATTAATCTCTTCCATAATTATCCTTCATAATTTTAGGAATAAGTGGTTACATGACCAAAATAAATGTAGTCATTTAATGCAGTCAAACCTACCACTTAAATAGACAAAAGTTGTTACAAACATTTAATGTAGTCAAACCGGCCACTTAAATGTTTGTAACCACCATTTAATCTAACCCCTAAAAGAGTCAGGGAAATCAGTGACTTGATGGGTGTATACTCCGTACCTCAAAACCCATTTCCAAGTATGACCCGATTCCTACAATTGCACTAAATTTCTAACAATCCTTCCCAATTTAGTATAATTCCTTTTGCATGAAAATTAAACATAAAACAAAACATGTGCATAAACGAAAATATCATGAGGATTGAATTTTCATCTTAGTACATTACACGTTCAAATATTCGAGAATCATGGTGTTCTAAGAATTGAACCCTTCAACCCATTTGAATACCTGAAGATAAAATACACACAAGTTTTCAAATACTTAAACGCTCCTGACACTATACAAGTCATGTGTCCATATCCAATTCATAAACGTTGTAAGAGCCAAAGTCCATACTCATTGAAGCGGCAAAATCTCAAAATTCATATAGGTGGTTCCTCTTTATTCATGCTCCTGCTAAGCACTTTTTCAAAGAAATTAACCATTGAGAAGTATAGACTTCATCCTCCTTTTCAGTAGGTTCCAAGCACATCCTTAGGATGATTGTAAAGCATGTGCTTCAGTCCACTGAATGTTCAGCTTTCCACATTGAACTCAGCTACCAAGTTTCCTTAGTAGGGAGTTGGGTGTCCTAGCATTCAGTGACTAAGTTGGACTTTAAACCCATCCCTTCAGCAGACTTTAAAACCAAGTCTCTAGCCAGTCCCTTCGTCAAGTGATCAGCTAAGTTTGTTTAGACCTCACAAACTCTATAGATACCACCCCATTCGTGATAAGCTCACGAATCATGCTATGCCTGACACATAAGTGTCTAGACTTCCCATTATACATTTTGCTATAAGCATTTGCCAATGTAGCAGCACTATCACAACGGATAGATATATGTGCTATAGGTTTGGACCACAATGGAATTTCAAGGATCAGGTTTCTTGACCATTCAGCCTCTTTACCAGCAGCTGCTAAAGCCACAAATTCAGATTCCATTGTTGAACCAGTGATGCAAGTTTGTTTCTTGGAAGCCCAAGAAATTGCACATCCACCAAGCAGGAATACCCAGCCACTAGTAGACGAATTATCTTTAGTATTGCTGATCCAGCTGGCATCAGTGTATCCTTCTAAGACCGAAGGATAGCCAGTATATATCAAACTATAGTCCATGGTTTTCTTCAAGTACTTCAGTACCCGCTGAATTGCTTGCCAATGCTGAGTACCAGGATTACTAGTATACCTGCTCAGATTACGCACTACAAAAGCAATATTAGGCCTTGTATAAGTTATGGCATACATCAGGCAGCCAATCACCCTAGAATACTTAAGTTGAGATATAACCTGACTATTATTTGGCATCAACTTCTCACTTGTATCCATAGAAGTACTTACTAGAGTGCAATCAAAGTAATTGACTTTCTTTAGTACCTTCTCAATATAATGAGACTGAGAAATTGCTATTCTATTACTTTCATGTTTAATCCTTATACCAAGGATAACATCAGCCTCCCCCATGTCTTTCATAGAGAACCTTGATGACAAGAATTCCTTTGTCAGGTCAAGCTGAATTTGGTTAGTGCCAAAGATCAGCATGTCATCAACATATAGACAAATGATGACTCCTTTACCAGTGTCATCAAATTTGCCATATACACATTTGTCAGCTTGGTTAAGTAAATAACTACTAGACAAAACCACTTCATCAACCTTTTGATGCCATTGCTTAGGTGCCTGCTTCAGTCCATATAGAGACTTAATCAATTTACACACTTTATTTTCATTGTCAGGCATGATGAAGCCCTGAGATTGGTTCATATATACCTCCTCATCCAATTCACCATTCAAAAATGCTGTCTTCACATCCATCTGATGAACAATCAGATTATGAATAGATGCCATAGCAATCAACAGTCTTATGGTTGGCCCAGAACAGGGTGAAGATAATCAATGCCTAGCTAATTACCAATGAAGGTTACCGGATATCACTTGAAGTCGTGTAATCACTTTCGAAAGAAGATTATTCGACCCTATGCCTGGGTTACATGAATACCTCCTTGGGATAAAACCAAGTGCTTGTTCTTGTTTTAGGCACAAATCAAGAACCTTTCGCTTCTAAGTGTTTATGTTTTCTGTGTATTTTTCCATTTAATTTTGATCCCTATTTATAGGGGATTTACTCAAAACCTAGTCAATAGAATTAATGAGAGATTAATGGCCAATTAATCTCGAGAAAAGTACAAATCAGGGACAAAAAAAATATTTGATTCACTTTGTGGTCACTTTTTTCCATCTTCCCTATTTGGTCATACTCAACTGCTCGACTCTACTACTCCACCCAATGCTCGACACGTGTCAACTTAAAAATACAATTTACTTTTTGGCTAAATAGTTTGATGGCCTGTTTTTTGTCCTATTAACAAATAAGTGCTCAACTGACGGTTGCTCAACCCATCAAGTGCTCAACTTAACTGCTCTGTACATTTTACTTTTAACTTTATTGCCTCGGGAAAGAATTAAAAATCTTTTACTAAGATCTTCTAGGGAGTTGTTTTTTTTAAATCACATAGTAACAATCAAAACACACACACACACACGATACTCAATCCACCCACCGATTCATATGGATAAATCAAATCCGTTTCTCCCATTGTTGAATCAATCCACACACTTCTCAATCGTTTGATTTACTTCTACTTGTTGCCGCCGCTTAAGGATCTGTGGTTTACTTCTACTTGTTGCCGATGGCTTCACGTGTAAGAGTAAGTATTTTTTTCATTACAATTAGAACTAGGTTTTATGTTTAATGTTATCAGTTTGTGTTTATATATATATATATATATATATATATATATATATATATATATTAATTATTCTAGGTTTATGATGCCAAGGTCAGTATGAGAACTAGGTTATATCTCCTTAAAACAATATGAAGTAAGTTGGCTTTGAAAGTGGATCATTATAAAAAGTTTAGAAGCAGTGTATTTGGTCCGTGGTTAGGCATAAGAACCGAAGAGCATGATAACCATCTTATTCACTATTTGTTACAACATCAAAGATATGTGAAGGACCCTAGTACTAATATCCCTTTTTACTTTGATATTTGGCAACATACATTGGAGTTTGGTAGGCGGGAGTTTTGTTTGATTATCAGTTTTCTTTTCGGTAATTGTTCTTTAGACCATTTGAGGGGAGGTCAATCTGGTTTTCGTAACCGTGTATTTCCCGGAATAGCCAGAGTTAAGGGGACTTATCTTAAAAAACTACTCCACAACTAAACTGCTTTTAGCGGTCTATTGGATACTGATGTTGTCCGTGTTTGTTTGCTTTTGGCATTAGATTTTATTTTTATAGGTAATGAGCTAAGACATGTTATCGCATACGAGGTGTTGAATCTAGTTGATGATTTATCAGCATGGAATAATTTTCCTTGGGGTGAGCACATGTGGCTAGAGTTTCATAAAAGGGTATACAATAATGATTCAAAATATCATAAGGATCATTTTAAAAAACTTGCAACTTTGGGGCCGACATACCTCCCAACATATACTTTGCACGGATTTGTTTTTGCCTTGAAGGTTAGTAAGGTTTTTTAATTAATTATATTGTTTAAAACTTATTACTAGGTATGTTTTTGTTATAAACTTGATTAGTAAATGTTGTTTATTGTGTTATGTTTTCAAACTAGCGCGATAAAGTTTCGGGTAATAAAATGAATCGTCCATCTCGTAAATATGATTTAAACAAGCAGGATTACCCGCGCGTTGCTGCGGGACGTTAATTTTTCGCGCGTTGTTGCGGGCCATTGTTATTATTTTTTTTAATTTTGTGCGGGTTTATTTTTTCGGTCTCATGTTTAATAGTTTGTTTTTTTCTTATATGACCTTATGTGTTGGGCCTCATGTTTAAAGGTTTCGTTCTTTGGTTATATGTTTTTTTGTGCGGGTTTACTTTTTCGGTCTCATGTTTAATAGTGCGGGTTTATTTTTTCGGTATCATGTTTAATAATTTGTTTTTTTTCCTTATATGAGTTTATGTCCCGCGCATTGTTGCGGGGCGGTAAATTTTTTTTATATTTTTTTGATTTTTTTTTGCGAATTTTTTTTGGTCTCATGTTTAATAGTTTGTTTTTTTATATGGGCTTACGTGTTGGGCCTCATGTTTAAAGCTTTGTTTTTTTTGCTATATGGGGTTTTTTTTAAAATGACACCGTTTAATGCAATCTAAAGTTGTACGTTTGTGACTATGTCGATTATTTTAAAGTTGAATCGGTACTTTTGTAATATTTTTCCTCTTATTTTGTGCCAAAAATTAAAAAAACAAAATAAAAATAAATAATTGGGCCGACCCAAAGTGGAAGCCCAGACCCAAAGTGAGAGCCCAGTACTGTAGCTTCTATTGTACAACGGTAAATGTATGTATTGTAATATGGTTATTGAAAACCTTTCCTCACTTAAAAACATGGTGGAGTAAAGAAAATAATGTGATACCTAGGGGTGTGGCATGGAGTGATAGGACCACATTTGTAAAGTCTGATTATGAACGTCTATTTCATGTTAGAAATAGGCCTAATACCATAATTCTCACTCCTGATGAGATGAACAAACAAAGGATGCCGGTTGATCGCTTTTTGGTATGATTCCTCGGATGTTCGGTTTCGTTCATGGGAGTTATTTCAGTTGGCGTCATGGTGAGATCTTTCTTATTCTAATAGCCTTTGGTTGTTTTGCGAGTTCGTTTCGTTAGAGTTTTTCTGTTCCTTTTCGTTCTTTGTTTGTTGGATCGTTTTTGCGTGTATATCGTCTGCTAGTTTCTTTCTAGCCCTTTTTTAATAAAATTCCATTTGCCGTTCAAAAAAAATTTCCATAATGTCTCCAATGCAACTTTATCTCATGGACCTTCAAAAAAAAGAATTTACGATTTAAGAGAAAGTTAGTCATTGCTCATACCCATGTTCGCACAGAGGTTCGCCATGAGGTACACATCCGTACCGAGGTGAACAATTATGTGGATGAAGGTTTGAGTGAATCAGAGCTTGTAAAGAAGATTACGGATATGGAACAGGATTTTTAGAGTCGTATCACTGCACTTGAGCAATATGTGAAACATCCTAAGGTTATATATTTCTATAAAATATATCCTTATATAAAATATATCCTTATTTTGTTATCTAACACAATGTTTTTTTATCCAGACATCAAGTATTGGATCTGATAATCCTCATAATAATGTGTTTAATGATAGTATGGAATTTGATCATGATGTAAGGTTTGTAGTTTATTAACTACCACTTTAATTTTTCACATACTTGCTTAACTTACCTCCTTATTTAAACATAAATTACTTTATTTTGGTTCACAAAATCCAAGTAATCGAGCTGCTCTTATACATAATATTACAGATATGGAATTAGAATTTGAGAGACATATAACAACAATTGAGCAATACTTAAAGATACCTACATCTTGTTATGTTGAAAAGGTTAGATTATTACATAACATTCATCATACAATATACCAATGTGGTTAACGAATATGGATGTTGATCATGATCAAAATGTGCTTGGTTTACTTACATATGATTTTTGGTTTACATATTTGTTTATTTAACAATTCACTATATTTGCAAACCTCGTGTGGATCTGATAATCATCTTAAACATAGAGTTAACGAGGATATGGATGTTGATTGTGATTTTTGGTTTACTTAGTTATTTAATTAACGATTCTTTCTTTTTGCAAACCTCATGTGGATCTGATGTAAATGCTACAAATGTGTATAATCAGTGTATGGATATTGATCATGTTACAAAGGTGTGTTTATATTTACTTATGAGAATGCTGTGGAATTTCATTAACAACTCATTTATCAGTTTACTCAAACATATTTTTTGACTATATACTTGTATTTATACAAGATATAGAGCAACAAGATGCAACAGGGAAGAATTTTTTTGATGAAGAGGAACAACATGTTGCATCGAATAATCTCATTAATGATGAGGTATTATTTGTATTTTATTGTCCTAATTTATCAGTTTAAGCAAACACAATTTATGACTTTGTACTTGAATTTATACAGGCTCTAGAGCAACAACATGTTGCAGGGAAGAATATGATTTATGAAGAGGAACAATAGGTTACATCAAAGAACTTGGAGGTTCCACTTGAGGGAGAAGAACTTGTCGAAGTGCATTCTCTTATACAGATGATTGATTTTGATATTCATAAAGAGGTAAATATATGTTTATCATATAATCTTAGCTATAATATGTTTGGATTAAATAATTGATGAGGTATAGTCTCCCCCGGAACATCCGAAGGATAAAACTGGCTTAGATGCTTCTGCCAAACTAACACGGGATAAACTAAACAAACGCTCCGGAGATGCTGACTTGTCGAAGGATAACTCAGGTCCGGAGTCACCACTAGAATTCCGGAGAAGCTGGTATGTCGAAGGACATATCAGGTCCGGAGTTATTAGCTCCGTCTTAATGCAGCAGTATCAAAGGACAATCAGACAAAGGTACAGTCCTTGTGAAGGACCACTGTCCTTGAAGGGACACGTAGCCGACAAGTTGTACCAAGAGAGAGCCCCACGGTTATGTCTTGTAGCGAATCCCAATTGGTATAAAGGGAGAGCTCATTTCCTCGAGACGGAGGACACAACACCTTTTCGGACCATACTTTATATTCTCCGCATTTATCTCACAATCATTGTACTTACTCTCACGCCGGAGTTGGTCCCGAACTCATACCCCGAGGCGAGCTAACGGTGTTCTTTTTTATTTTCAGCTAGCAGACAAAGAACTATGCTCCAAAGGAACCAAGCCGAACTCGATCTTTACTACCGCTGAGGTTACTTTTATCAAGCTCAAGTAGCCCACGTAAATTTACCTCAACATTTGGCGCCATCCGTGGGACCCGGCATCCTAATCTACCTAAAATAAGAGAACCACAGGAGTAATGGTTGACTCGCAACCTATGGGGGAGGAATTTTAGGGAGTGGCGACAAGGGACGCAGGAACAGAAACCCATGAGGGACCTACCTAACCAGTCTTACAAACGCAAAAATCCAATTCTCCTTCTCCGACCTTCATCAAAGAAAACATTGATGTATTAAGAACCATGATCAAAGAGCATGACCAGCAATCCAAGATGAAAGCCATACCAAGAAAACTTGCCTATGCCGATTCTAACAAAGAAGCTCCGGTCGGGTCACTTGCCAAAGGATTTTCTGACCGATTTTCTCTTGAATCCTCCGGCACATCCGATACGCATAGAAAAACTCGCTCTACCATTAAAAGTCAGAAGACTCCCTCCAAGAATAAAGAGCCGACATACTTAAGAAGGTCAAGAAGGTTGGAAAACCAGAACACAACCAAGGAAAAGGAAATAAGAGAAAGGTCCAAGTTTAGGAGAAAGAGGTCCGGACACCAAGAGACAAGCTCAGACTTCGAATATGAAGAAGGTTCTGATGACGCTTTTGAAGACCTGAATTCACCCTACAAATGGCCTAAACCCACTCCTTTTACCCAAAGAATCACTCATTTCAAATATCATAAGAGGGTTCGCAATAGTAAAGTGTCGTTCGCCGTACAACATCATAATAGGAAGGACCAGAATGAGAAGCCTCGGAGCAATGGGTTCTACCATCTACTCCATGATTAAATTCCCCACTAACCAAGGAGTCGTAACAATGTAACTAGTAGAGAGGCTTTTCGAGTATGCAAACCCTAGAGAGGGTGCAAGGTTCTTGGAAGGAAGTACTAATAAGGCTCAACGTGAAGAGCAAATGTCTGGATAAGGGAAGCATGGTAAAAATTTTCTAGATCAAAAAGTAAACCTCGAATGAGGCCCTACTTCGGATCCAATGTCACTTGGAAAAAAACACACAGCGAAGAGGGCACAAAAGAAGTATTCACCATCAGCCAGGAACGTTCGGACCAGTACGTGACGATGGGAGCCACGTTGACAACCAACTGTAAGCAACTACTAGTAGACGTTGTGCGGGAAAACATGGAGGTATTCACATGGACTGGATCAGAAAGAACAGCTGTTCCACGATTCGTTATGGATCATAAATTAAATATATATCCCCTTGCCGAACCGGTAGTTCATAAGAGGTGACCCGTAGCACCTGAAGGAAGACTAGCATTGAAAGAAAAGGTGTTCCTTTGGTTAGGGGAAGGACTAATAAGAAAGGTTCTACACCCCGAGTAAATCACCAATGCGATACCAATCAAACTAACAAATGGAACCTGGAAAGTACAGATGGATTTTACTTGTTATGGTTCTTAAATGCAGGTGCCAAGGACATGTATCCCCTTCTGGAGGAAGGTGAAAAGCTAGCATCTTTAATGGGATATCCGTATAAATATTTCCTCCAACTTCCAAAACAAAACAGCCAAATAAGAATAGCGGAAGAGGACAAAGAAAAGACTGGGGTTTCATACAGAATAAGGAGTATATTGTTTCACCCATTTGCTGAAAGAAATTAAAGAATGCATGCTACACTTCAAAGGATGATGGAAAAGGTCTTAACTGATCAAAGAGGACGAAACGTGGAAATATACTTGAAAGATATTTAATAAAAAGCAAAAGTGAGCCGAACCTGGTTCAAGATGTAAAAGAAACACTAAGAAAGCTGAAAAGGGTAAACATCAAGATCGATCTGGCCATCTCCTCATTCGGGGTGAAAGAAGGAAGGTTTTTCGGCTATATTGTAATAAAAGAAGGACTAAGGGCATATCCAGGAAGAATATAGGCAATCATCCTAAGCCCCACCCCAAGAAGTCCAAATCAAATACGAAGCTTATTCCTGCAACTAACACTATTAGCAAGTTTATTCTGAAGCTTGCAGAGCTGAAGCACCCCCTACGTGAGGCCCGAACAAGAATGGAGACAGCAAAAGGACCTGGCTGGATGAGCGAAGCTGAAGAAGCTTTCTGAAGGACCAAAAGGAAATTAGGCAAGTTACCAACGTTGGCCATCCTAAAAGAAAGAGAAGATCTAATGCTATGTCTACGGCAAAGAAACGAGACAATAAGCTCTGTGCTATTGGTAGGAGAGGGAAAGAACCTGTTACATGTTTTCCTATGTATAGCCGATCGCCACAAGGAATGGAAATATGCTACACCCCAACAGAAAAAAGGGTGCAAGCACTAAGTCACACAGCAAGATCCCTAAGAACAATCTTTAGAAAGCATAAGGTTAAAGTGGTAACCGATGGACCAATGGAAGATACACTAAATCTTTCCAGAAGAGAAGGACGATTGGGAAAATAAGCTACCGAGATACGTACATATGACATACCATACGTCCAAAGAAAGGAGGTTGAAGGGTGATTGTGCAAATATGGGCACGACCAGGCTTCAATGAGATCGAAGAGTTCTTCTTGTGGATGTTGAGTTTCCAAGCCTTGAATAACCTGTGTCAACACAAATGGAAACACTACATTAAGTGAGGCGCAAGGGGTGTCCTTGTGAATCACCTCCGGCGTGAGAGTAAGTATATGCTTTTTGTATTGAGAAAGTATGAAAACGTAAGTAACTATGTGTAAGAGTCTTAGCCATACCTGGAGCCTTTGCCATCTATTTATGGTTGTAGAAATGAGATGGGACGAGGCTTAGCACCAAAGCCGGTGATCATGAAGGGGGGGGAGGGGTGTCCCACGATTTAAAGGGTGATTATGGGATTGTGTACCACGATCTCTATTTTAGCGGGAAGATCCCAATAGAGATGGAGAACGTGGGTTTGACTATCTGACCTATGCCCTAGTTTCATCGAAGGCCTACCGCGAAGGGTGTAGGGCTTTGCGTGGCGGATTCCCATACTGGTAACCATCCCAAAGATGATTTTACGCCACTCAAAACTATTCAAAGGTTATATAGTGTATTTGGGAGAAGATCCCATTTGGGCTTCTAAGGGGAGACCTCTGAGCCGAAGGGTAGGGTACGTCATCAAGCCCCTCCAGTAGAATGTAATGTATGCATCTATAAGTGCATTGCTTTCTACTATCAATCTTCATCAAAAATCAAAGACCATTTCGCAGGCTACTACTATACGCATTAAGTACTTAACCCACTTGTTGCTGGGTTAGTTGGGGTTTTAATGCAGATAGCCCAAAAGTCTGCCTTGGTTATCGTGAACATCCTATCCCACTTAAAAATTCAATTTGAAATCCGATTAATCTTGATCTTTGCCACGTGCACGGTGATACGTCCCTCTAGATTCGCCTATATAAACGTCATCACAAAACCTTTTTTCTTTTTACCACTTCAATCACTCATCTTCTCTCTTTCAGGAATATTTCTCTGTACTTCCAAAGGTAAGATCAAAAATTATTATCAGGTATGTCTGCGAAAAATACATTAGCTATTCAACAATGTGAGTTGTCGCGCAAAGAGTTAGACGAGTTTCTTTCTTTCTAACCCATTCCTTCGGAGTACCGTGTAATCCTTCCTATGTCTACTCAGACCATTCTTGATGCTCCTCCTGGGTACATTGGTTTGTACACTCATTGCTTTTCTTTTGCTAATCTTAGATTGCCACTTAATGATTTCTTCTGTGAGGTGCTTTAGTACTTCAAAGTTTACATCTCTAGGCTTAACCCTTTTGGTTGTTCCAAATTAATGACCTTCATTGTCATATGTAAGGCGTATGATTGTGAGCCTTCTATTGAATTATTTGGTGGTTTCTTCAATCTTTGCAAAGCTGGTTAACTTTTCAAAAAAGATCCGAAAAGCATATCCCAAGTCTCCTTGCTAAAGTTATTACTCGTATCGAAGGTTGGCACCAACGTTTCTTTTTTGTTCAAGATACAATCGTTCCTTACAAATTTCCCCAGATTCTTCTTAAGGAGAATATGCTTGACATCAAATCTTTCAAAGACAAACTCCCTTATGGTATTGATCAAAACCTACAGTTTCAACGTCTTGGTCGTTACCCTGTTAGTGCCCATGCTTTTGATGATCCCATTCTTTTCCTAGCTAGCCTTCAGTCTTCATGGGAACATGGCCAACATCAACCTGCAATCTTTGTGGGCAGCAAGGGTATTTACCTTTCTTGTTTTCCTTTTCATTTGCCCTTTTCACTGATATATGATTTATTCTTTCATTTTATAGAGATGTCTTTCAGAAACTTTATCTACATCGAGGAAGATGAGGATCTCACTTTCCTTCCCAAGGATTTTTCTCTAGGTTTTAATACTGGCTCCCCTTCTGTGTTTATTAATACGGAGCCTGTCAGGGCTGATGAAGAGTCTGCGGTTGAGCCTGTGACTGAGCCTGTGAATGAGCGCATGGGGACTACAACAGATTCAGGGAGGAGTCCCAAAGGAGATACTTTTGTTGTTCACGCTGTGAGTGTTGCAGCCCGCATTAGGGAGAGGAAGTGCAAAACAAGGGGAGGTTCTTCGAGGCCTCCTGTAAAAAGAAAACTGGCTTTTGGTTCATCAACCTCGCGCACTGTTCGCGCCAAGGCTTCTACACTGAAGGATGATACTCATGTGCTATCCATTTCTGATGATGATGAGGGTAAGTTGCCCTTCTTCCTCATTTCTTTAGTAATATCTATATACTTATTTATCCTTTTTGACTTGCATCTTTTTTCTTAGGTCTCAAAGATTGTTTGGAATTAAAAGATGCCATTGCCTGCCATATCAAGATCTCTGCCATATCAAGATCTCTGCCATAACTCCTCCCGCTTGGAAGGGTTTTTTTAGATAACCATCTTGATGTGGACCTGCTTGATCTTCACGATTGTTGCTATGCTAGGCAAGATATTATGGATAATGTAGTAAATAGGAGGTCCCGTGAGCTTTTAAAGGTTATTGAGAAGCTGAGGGGTGAGGCAGATGTCATGCAAGCTAGGAAGTTAGCCCGTAAGGAGGAGTGTGAGGGGCTTCAGGCCAAATGTGAAGCTGCGATGACTGATTTTAACAAGAACCCTGTTGTCTTGCTTCTTCGAGAGAAGATGTCTTCATTAGCTGCTAAGGCAAAAGAGCATAAGGGAAACCTTGACAGGTTGATGCTCGAGAGTCAGAAGTGGTCAGGTTATCAGGTGATCCTTTCGGCTTTAGAGTTAAAGGTCTCTTCTTTGGAAGCCAAGAAGGCCAATCTTAAGGCTACTAAGGCTTTACTTCGCCAGGAAATAAAGGAGGTCAAGCATGATAGGAGAGAAGTGGTTTCTAAGGTTGTACCTTATGCTTGCATGGAGATTCTTTATAGTGATGAATTGGGTAGGCTTGTTAGGAAGCTTGTATCATCAGCTATTACCTTTGGCAGGTTCAGGGCCTATGAATAGGTTGCAAGAATGAAGAAGCCCTTCGATTTGTTAAAGGTTAAGGGGTATCGTCCTTCGTATGAGAAGGAGAACACTCAAGCCAGCAATGACCTTGCCACTGCCACATTTTCATGGTTGAATAAGTATGTAGTTGATGCTTCTTCTTTTGTGGAAGCTTTGCTATCTAAGAAGCCCCCCACTCTACAGAAGCCTGTTCTTTCGAGGACCCTGATGCCTATGCCTTCTTCCCAGCTAGCTACTCCATCTTTTGTTCCTTCTTCGAAGTCCATGTCTCCTACTGCTGATATTGTGAAGCCTTCTCCATCCCTAAATGAATGAAGGTCGTCATGTTGATGTTAATTTGGACCCAAGGGTGGTGTGTACCCTTTGAACAATTTTACTGTGATCCTAGCTTCAGTCATTAAGATAATTTCTACCCTGTATAATGGTTCATGTTGGCCATTGTCTTGAATAATTTGTGGCAGCCTGCATGGTTGTCTTCGAACATTTACCTCCTTATGGGGGTTTGCTATAGGGATGTGATCCTAAATTTTCCTTATACTGTGTCTGTTGAATGCTTTGTTTTCTCTCTCTTTTTTTTAAAGGCTCATGTGGCCTTAAGTTGTGGACAAACGTATTGTGCCACTTTCAAAGCTAGGTTTCCCTTAGGAACCTAATTTGTTTGCCTCATGTTTGACGTAGGAGGACTTTACGTCTGACTCCTTTGTTCGCTGTATCAAGCGAAGGCTCATGTGTGGCCTTTAAATATTTGACTAGACGTTAGTACTCATACGAAGGAGTTTTATCTACTTCAGTTTGCCCCCAAGGCTAAAAGAAGCAATAAGGGAAGTTAACATGGATTTTTTGGATGTTTAAGTTTTTATAAGGCTTATTTGTGGCCCATACTACATCTCTTCCATCGTTGAACTTAGTAGTATTAGGCTCAAGTGTGGCCTTAAATGTTTTTGGCTTACTGCCGATGAAGGGTTTCGAACCACTTCATTATGTTCTCAAGGCTAAAAGAAGCAATGAGGAAGTTAACGTGAATTTTATGGATGTTTGATTTTGTAGGGCTCATGTGTGGCCTTACTACATCCCTTCAACGTTGAACTTTAATCATGTCATGAGTATTTCGAAATGAAACTTCTTCATTAATAGTGTAGAAAGATTTACATCATCGCTGGTATGAACACTTAGTTTGCTACACTATTTTTGATAATTGAAATAAAATAAAAAGCAGGAAATGATGTAAGTTTTACATGTAAAACTTACGAAGACTTGTTCCTTTTGCTTTTTGAATTAGCGAGTGGTCAGCTATGTTGACAAGTGTATAAAACCCGTCTTTGTGGACTTCGCTTATCATGTGTGGACCTTGCTGCTCCTGTGAGCTTGTTGGAAACAAGACGAAGTCTCTCACAATGTAATTGGAATAATTGTTCCTTGTATTATGGTATTTTCGTAACTTGTTTCTATAGTGAGCTTTTTTAATCGAAGCTATTTCCTTGCCTTTCTTGGTTGTTTCTTGCGTTCTTCCCCTGTCATCTGTGGCTTCAACTATGGGGACTACGGCTTTGAAACCGTAGGTTAAGCTAAATGGTGTCTCTTCTTGGCTATTCCTTAGAAGAGTTCTATGTACCCATAATTCTTTGGCTAGGTTATCCACCCAACCTTGTTGGCTTTGAACTAGCTGTTTCTCTATGTAGTGCATTATTTGCATGTACTCCATAATGGGAGAGAAGGTCTGCATGATTTTTAATCCTTTATAGAAGTCTGCGAATATCCCTTCTTTGAAGTGTTTTTCTTCTTTCGAGCTGATCATCCGGGGTACTCTGAATCTGTACACTACATATTCCCATACAAACTTTTCCACTTGTCTTGCATTTTTGATAGTTATAGGTTTGGCTTCCACCCATTTTGTAGAATGTTCGACTGCGATTGGTAGAAACTATAGACCTACAGGAGCCATTGGTAGTGGTCCTAGGATATGAATCCCCTAATGGCTAAAAGGCCACGTACTTCCGACTGCGATGGCTCTATCCGCCCCTGCTTTCCATATTGCAGATTGTTCCTTGCATTTATTGTAGTCTTGAATTGCTTTTGCAACTTCCCTGTGCATTGATGGCCAATAGTAACCCTACTTTGTGATTCTAACTACCATCGAACGAGGTTCCGCATTGAACCCACAAGACCCTTTGTGTATTTTTTTATGATCTTGTCGGTCTGTGGTGGGGCTATGCAGCGAAGCCATGGTGTGAAGAATGATCTTTTGTACATATTACCTCAGAATAGCTTGTACTGCGGTACTTGAATCCCGATTTTCCTAGCCTCCTTCGTATCCTCTGGTAGTAGACCGGTTAACAAATATTCTTGTATGGGGCTTATCCAACTTCTTTTCTCTTTGATTTCTACTTTCAGAAATTCTTTTTCTTCTATTGATCTTTTAGCTAGGACTTCGACTAACACCTCTTTTGTGAGATGTTCAAATGTCATCGAGGCTAGCTTGTTTAACGCGTCTACTTTCTTGTTTTGGTTTCTTCGTACATGCTCAACTGTGTACCCTTCAAATCCATTTAGTGCGGGTTTTACCTTCTGCAAGTAGCTTTTGATTGACAACTGTTTTACTGCGCAAGTTCCCTTTATTTGGTTTACCACTAGTTGCGAGTCTAGAAATATCGCTACTTTTGTGATTTCTATTTCCTGGGCTATACAAAGTCTTGCTAGGAGTGCCTCATACTCTGCTTCGTTGTTAGTTGTTTCAAACTCAAAGCGTAGGGCATAAGTGTATTCTTTACCTGCGAGATCTATCAACATTAGTCCTGCTCCTGCACCAATGGGACTAGAGGCTCCGTCAGTGTAAAGCTTCCATTCGTTGCTTAGATATGGCACTTCCTTTTCTTTTACTTTCTTTTCACTGTCATCGAAGGGTATCTTGGGCAGGAAATCAGCTGGCGTTTCTCTTTTATCTCTTTTCAAGAAAATGATATCATGTTCGCCTAATTCGATTGCCCATTTGGCTACTCTTCCTGTTTTCTCAGGTCCTGTTAGTGCTTGTTTGATTGGCATACCTGTGGGAACCATTATCGTGTGAGCTTGAAAGTATCTTCGAAGCCTTCTTGCTGCATGCACCAATGCCAATATAAGCTTTTCTAGTGCTAGGTAGTTGAGTTCGGCCCCTTGTAACACCTTGCTTTCGAAATAGATGGGGATCTGCTCTTCACTTATTTTTGCAAAAAGCACAACATTTATGCTTTCTTTTGATTCAGTGAGGTACATTGTTAATGTTTCCCCCGCCCTTGGTGCTGTTAGCATTGGCAAAGCTTGGACGAACTTTTTTATTTCCTTAAATGCTTTATCGGCTTCGTTTGTCCAGTGTATTTTCTTCTTGCCTTTACAGCTTTTTAGTACCTTGAAGAAAGGGAGGGATCTTTCTGCCCCCTTCGATAAGAAATGGCTAAGGGCTGCTAGCTTTTTGTTGAGGCTCTGTATATCTTTTAATACTCGGGGTTGTTCCAACTTGGTGACTGCTTTGATTTTTGTAGGGTTGGATTTTATGCCCTATTTGGTGATAAGGTGTCCTAAATATGGGCCTTCCTCTACACCAAATGAGCACTTCTTCGGATTCAGCTTCATGTTGATTGACCGGAACCTTTCGAAGGTTTCTTGTATGTCACTTAACATTCCTTCTTCGGAGGTGCTCTTGATGACCATGTCATCAACATAAGCTTAGAGGTTTCTTCCAATTTGTTTGTTGAAGACTTTATCCACCAGCCTTTGATACGTTGCCCCTATGTTTTTAAGGCCGAATGGTATTTTCTGGTAGCAAAAGACTCCTTCCCCTACAAAGAAGGTTGTTTTGTCTTCATCTCCTTCCGCCATTTGGATTTAGTGGTAGCCTTTGTAAGCGTCCAAGAAACATTTCAAACGGAATCCTGCAAGGGGTTCTATTTTCCAATCAATCTCTGGTAGTGGGTAACAATCTTTGGGACATGCTTTGTTTATGTCTGTAAAATCAACACACATCCTCCATCCCCCATCATTCTTTTTCACCATGACAGGATTGGCTACCCACGTTTGATGCTTGACTTTTCGAAGTGTTCCTGCTTTCGTAAGCTCTTTTGCTTCTTTGCAAGCTGCTGTGTTGCGATCGGGGCCTAGACTTCGTTTGTTCTATTTTATTGGCTTAATATGGTTGTACTCATTCAGTTTGTGCTCAGAGTTAAATGGTTTTCCATTGACCATGATGGTTCTTAGAATTCCTGTCATGTTTGCATGTGTCCATACGAAGATGTCCGCATTGGCTCTCAACAAATTTCGTAACTCTTTCTTGAAATGCTCTGGTAACTGCTTCACGATGGTTACCATCTGTTCCGGATACTTGTCGTTCACAATGATTTTTTCTTCAGTGTCATCATAGCTGGGTATCCTTTCTTTGCTGATGGTAACGGTTCTTCTAGCCTTCTTCGTTTCTTTTCCAGCTTCGCCAATTGAGAGTATGGTTCAGACTTCTTTTTTGGTGTAAAACTTTATGGCCTCGTGAATTGTTGAGACCACGATCCGCATTTTCTGCATGGCTGTTCTTCCCAACAACATATTATGTGGAGAATCGGGTTTTACGATGACGAAGTTAAGAGTTTCTGTTCTTGAGAGGGGATGTTCCCTTATTATGATTTCTAACGGAACTTCTCCAACGGACCAGGAACGCTTTCCTAAAAACCCTACAATGGGGGTTTTCGTATTTACTCTGGTGGCTTTGATGGTAGGGTTCAGTTTCTCAAAGCAGTGTTCGTAGATAACCTCGCATGTGCTTCCGCTGTCCATGTACACTCGTCTTACTTTTCTTCCGAATACCGCAACTTCAATGATAACTGGTGCGTTGCTCACTCTCGTTACTGGTGCAAACGTAATCTCTTCTTTGTAAGCTATGCTTTCTGATATGGTATTCTTTACTGCGTAGTCTTCTCTGCTTATCATGAGTATAGGTGCTTCTACTGGCGTAATACTTTTGTCTTTCTTGCCTTCCCCTTAGGGGGTATCAGTTGACTTTGCCTTTTCTTTCTTTATGCCTTTCACCAGGTGCGAAAGTTGCCCTGAATTTATGGCTTCTTAGATCTGGACTTTGAGGTGTCGGCAATCATTGGTATCATGTCCGTATTCTTCATGGAAATGACAGTACTTGGAGGTATCTTGTGATCGTTTGCTTCCGAACATCTTGGGAGGTGGTTCGAAGCTTTTTGCGGCTCTTTTTGCGGCTCTTTTCGAACAGATTGGAGAGCAAGCCGTGGTTCGGCCCTCGATAGGGGGAGAACCCGTCTTTGTTTTTCTGTCCTCTGTTGTTGTCCTAGGAGGATTTCTTTGGTATTTCGAAACTGTCTCTTTGATTACTTGAGATGACATTAGTGGCCACCTCTCTTTCTTCGACCCAGGTGTACATTTTTTCCATTAGGCCCTTGTAAGTGGGTGGAAGATCTGTAGAGGGGTGTTCGACCAAACTTCTTGTCCTTAAACCAAGAATAAAACCGGAGATTCGTTGGTCTTCATGCAAGCCCAAAATCTGCAAGGTATCATCTGTGTATCTGGTAATGAAGGCTCGGGTGCTTTTGTTTTCCCTCTGTTTGATGTTATGTACAGCCAGATGTGTCTTTGTGAACTTCTTCTGTTGGCTAAAGTGCGATCAGAACTTTGCTTTGAGATCTTCGTAATCAAGGATGCTACCTGCTTTCTGACTGTTCCACCATATTCTGGCGGAGTCTTTAAGGGTATAGGTAAACATATGACAAGCTACTGGCATTAACCATTTTTGCATCCTTATGGACCTTTCAAAGAGGTGCAGGAAGTTGTCGGGATCCCCTTTCCCGTGAGAGGAACCAATATGGGAAGGCATTTTCAGTCCATCTGGGAGAGGGTAATCCTCTATCCAGCGGACGAAGGGTTTACTGAGCCTAAAGGGTTTGGGAAAAGGCTTGTTGAGTTTGGGTTGGCATACACAGGCATGTTTGGGAACGTATACATAGGCTGTGTATAAAAAGGATAGCTATTCAGAGGGATATTTGCAGGATGCGTAAAGCCATTTTGAGGAAGTATGTTACCGTTTGTGAAGGTCGATGGTACGTGCCCTCCTTGTGGGAGGTTGGCGAAGCTTCCCCTATAGGGGGGTTTCCCATCAGAGTTTGCGGAGGGAAGCCCATGGGCTGTCCATTGACAAAACTCGCAGGTTGTTGGTGGGGGTATACATGCATAGGCATAAGTCCATTTGGTACATTCAAGTTTGCGGGTATGAAAGGTTGAGCATTATGTGATAAGAACGTACCGTTAGGAGGGAGATTCCCTCCTACGTTATTCGGAAGTGCCTGACCTCCGTAAGCGGAAGTCAGGGAAGACTGCAAAGGTTGCCCATTCTCGCTTCTCCCTATGTGGGCTGCTAAAAGTGGAGGAAGGTTTACATTTTGACTTCCATTCCCTCTTGATGCTTCTTCCGAAGGCCTTCCACCTTCGCTGTTCCTTTCGACCCTGCTTTCCCCTCTGTTTTGAGTTTCCTCAAACCCTACTACTCTTTCCCTTCTTCTACGAACCCTGGGAGACGCTGCTCGAAGTGGTGGAGTGGCAGCTCTAACAGGTTCGTCTTGGTTCCATTTCTCTTTCTTCATCATCAAAACTAATACAAGTTAATCAACAAAACACTTTTCATATTTAATCCCCCTTAATGGGTAATTTGATACATGGATCGTACTCAATTTTTAAAACCATTTGTTTTGAAAATTAGAGCGACGTGGCTCTGATACCAATTGTGAAAATCGTAGAGGGGGTGAATACGTTTTCCTTTTAAAATCTTAAAAATGTTTCGTATCAAATCACCGATCAAGCGTGATATAATATGAAGAGTGTTTATATAAATTCTATACCAACAATACATATTCACATCAATCCATGACACAAACACAATCAAAACTATATAAGCAACACAACACACAATTGCAAATATAAATATAAAGCGATAAATGCAAGTATAAATGTAAAGAGATAAGTAAAAGGAAATGCAAACCGGACACGATGATTTATAGTGGTTCGGTCACGAAGCACCTCTTCGCCCTACTCCACTCCCCGAGCACCAAACTCAAGAGTTATCTTCACTAGTCAACAAGCTCCCTTTAGGCGGAGAAAACCGTACACAACGTTGCTTATATCAATTTCCGACACTAAGCTAGATGTCGAGTTCTAATCTTAGCTAGAACCAATCTATCACGACTTCACAACTTCTTCACGACTTCACAACACAACTTCACAACTACACAACTTCTTCACTTCACAACTTCACTTCACAACTTCCCTACACTTCACAACTTCCCTACACTTCACAACTTCACTACACTTCACATCTTCCCTACACTTCACAACTTTACATCACCAAGACACTACCAAGATCATCATGATCTAACATACCTTCTTATGATCACCATGATCTAACTATTACACAAGTTTGGAATACATGGACTCGATCTATACATTGTGAATGTAAGACATGTCACGAATGCACTAACTAAACTACATAACTTCGCATCTTGATGATAGCGAGAGTTCTTCTCTTGCACTTGAATGGATGGATGATTGGATCACATTTAAACAAACTTATTACAAGTTAAGTGATCAAAGAAAAAGGTTTGAAAGAAGAGTTTAGATCTGAGAAAAACTATGTGCAAAGAGGTGAGAAAATCTGTGGAAACAGTCCACTATTTATAGGGAAAAATATTAATTTTTTATTTGGGCGGTCCCCTTAATTATACAAGGGCGGTCCCCTTAATTATGGCCGGTCCCCTTAATTAATTAAGGGGGCCGCCCATTTTTCAGACGCTCCCTTTTTTGTCTTTTTGTGGGGAAGGTTTTTCTGGAACTTTCTAGCCGTTTTTGGGTAGAAAATTTGAATTCAAAATGTTTATTTTGAATAAAACATTTCTTATAAATACAAAAATGTTTTGTATATGTTTTTTAAAAATGTTTGTCCCATTTTATAAAAAAATGTAAGGTTTGGAAAAATAAAAAATTTCTTTGATCATTCAACAAATTAAAGTTTGTTTGTTCATACCTTTAGTGATTTACGTCGGGTGCGAACTTAAATTTGTTGTTGAAGAAAACATGAGACGTCGAAAGATGTTGACGTATGAATTGATGATTTGTGATTACGAGTAACTTAAGCACTTTACGTTATGTGTTATAAGTTACATGTTTGTCATCACCAAAACATGAAGAGAATGTATAGATTAAATATCGTAATGTAATATTTCTACCAACAATCTCCCCCTTTTTGATGATGACAAAATATGTAAACTATAACTCATAGTAAAATGTATAAGTTACTTGTTTACACTTCTTCTCCCCCTTTTGTCGAAACAAAAAGGTGGACTCCTAGACGAGACTTTAACTACACTTCAACTCTTCAATCAAAGAGGCGAGCTTGCATCATCCTAAGTGAAGTCTTGATTCTATCAATCCCTTTTAAACAATGACATCCCTTGAACATTGACTCAAGCGGATCCATGGATCAAATTAGTTGCAAACTCTTAACCTACATCAATGGTTAGTTTCGTGCAACAAAAAATATATATAGGGATGAAAAACACATATCAAAAAATGTGTAGATGTCTTAAACGGTTGCAAACGTAATGGCTTGGACATTTGCAAATGCTCCCCCTTGGTGTATGCTCCCCCTTGATTGGGGCACCAAGAAATCGAGTAACGGAAAAGTGCTACAAAACAAAGTTAGTAGAAAAATGCACATATATATAATGATGATGATAGATATATATGCAAGACACTTAGTGGGGAACAAATCATGTATGTTTTAGGTATATGCACTCTAAAGTGTGGCACTAAAGACAACAACCTAAATAAAAAAATGATGAATGCTTAAGACATGGAAATGTTTAGGAACCAATGATAAGATTCGACCGACACATGCTTAAGGGCTAAGACTCGATCAACACGTTCCTTATGGTATCATCATCTAACCAAGATAATGATGTGGATTTAAATAGACTAATGGTTGTATTGAGAGATTCCTAAATCCTCAAGGTTTCTTTGTTAAGCATTATGTATGCTTTTCATGTTTGGGGTGTTTAAGGATAAACATTATCGTAAGACTTTAGGTCGAACTAAATGTTGATGATAAGGATGATTTGTTGAGGAAACATAAATGAAGAAGGATGAGCGTGAATGGAAAGGGAAGGTGTTGACTATAGGTTTGTTGGGTGTTTTGTTGGTTGTTAATGTTGATGAACAAAGGTGAAAATGTGAAAATAGTGGAAGAAAAGTAAAAGACACGACATTGTGATGACTCAACAAGTGGAGTAATGGATGAGAGTGAGAGGGTTATTTCCATTGAGTTGGGTGCTTGAGTTAGAGGTGGTGGAGGAACTCTAGGAGGAGGTGACAATGGAGGGTTTAGGTAGATAATGAAAGAGTTGGTGATTTTGGTGTGTAGTCAATTGAAGAGGATGATGTGTCTTTAGTAGATGGAGTTTTAGAGGGTGCATTTAGAGCACTAGGAGATGATTCGTGAAGCTTGGGTGATGAGGTTATAGTGTCTTCATTTGTCAAGTAAATGAAGAGTTATTTTGCTGGTATGATGGTGATTTTTGGTTTCTTTGATGGTTGAATATCATCTTTGTGTTCTTTACTTGCTCAAAAGCGGAAATGAACAAATGAATGACACAGTATTATGATGACTCAACAACACTTTGAAGATTTAATATCTTCTTTGTGTTCTTCACTTGTTAAATAGTAGAAATGATTTGATGAGACACATTTCCTTAAGAAATTCATTTGCATTTGACAACATAAGCACACATGCTTATGAGTGTCGGGATATAAGGATGAGACGCATTTCATTACGAAATTCACTTGCTTTTGACAACATAGGCACACATGCTTATGAGTGTCGAGATATAAGGATGAGACGCATTTCATTACGAAATTCACTTGTGGGGAATGGTTACATGGTGAATCTTCTTGTGAAAGTGACAGGTGGATGAATCGAGGTTGATAGTAGTAAGGATGATTCGGTTTTTCATTTCACTTTTGGTGATTTGGGGATGTACTAGAACTAGTGATCACTAACAAGAGTGAATAAAAGTTATGAGGTTTGAGTGTATGGTAGAAGTGTATCTTGTGGTTTCTAGTGAATGAGAATCACCTATGTGAGTTCTTGAGAGTGTTTGGTTAAAGGATATATGTGAAGATGTGTGTTTTCCCTTCCTTTCTAATTCGTGCTCATCCGGACATAAATTGTGGAATAAAAAGAATAAATGAAGAGAAATAAAGACGGAAGCGATGAGCTTGACAATGTCATGACGGATGACGGTTAGCATACGATGAACTTCATCCGCGAAGTTATGTAGCTCTTCTCGAGTATTGCGAATATTCATAGAACAATCACACAACGAGGTACGAGGTTGTCTTAAGGGTGGTAGTGGAAATGTGGACGGAAGATATTAACTATCTATATAATAATAGAGGCATGATTAAGGTTTTTGTGAAACGAATTCGACATGAACAGTGAGTGACATTTTAATTTGCATTTCGCGAATTAAAAATGCTTAAACATTTCGGATGAAATGATTAAGTTATCGAGATTTATCAGAATATATTTAATAGTAACAAGACTATTAAAATGAGAATGACACGTTTATAAGATTTGTTTCATCATTCCTAGACCTGGACTTAAAAAGGTTCATGTTTGAGTGATTTGGTGAGGGTGCCAGCGAAGTTGTCTTTCGACGAAACTTTTTCGATAAAGATATTTCCTTTTGGAAATTGTTGTGAGGGAAATGACGACGAGTTTTGATGAGTTTTCTATCCAAAGATTAATGGATAATGTTCGATTCTCATTGTGTATGAGGTGAGCATGACGATAAACCATCGTGACATTCCTAAGGGCATGGAAAAGACTAATGGAAGTGAAAGTACATAGTCTTAAGGTGTGTATATTAAGGAGGCTACGAATCACTTATGTAGAAACTCGTAAGACCTTTTTCACATGAAGGTTGATGTAAGCTTTTAGCTTTAGGAAGAGCATTTTAACATATGTTGTTAAAAGGCTTGAATATGAATTTTCGGATATGACCTTTAACGATTGCGACCGCAAGTTAAAGATACTTGAATATTTCGGATGAGATATTTAAGTTGTCAAACCTACTTGGAGGAGTGTTGGATATGTATGTATTTGTATCTAACTTTCCTTGACGAAGAGTGGATTATTGGAAAAAAAGGCGAGATGATGATTAAGGGAATGTGTGGGTGAAGACTCTAGGAGATATAAGACCATTTACGACTCTTTTGACTTTTTAGATTTGTGACACGGACGCGAAGAAAAATATTCTAGTATGAGAAAATATATACCTAGATGCATAATACATATAGATATAGGCATATAAGTTTATCTAAGCATGCATCGATACAATAATCAATGAGATTAATGTGTAAGACTCTATGGCATTTAAATGTTAATTGTCATATATTAATGTTATTTTAGTTGTAGGTGTACATATTAAACACGTAAGTATGTAAAATGACGCCTATACAAAAAACATGATAATTTTATAATTTAATCGTCATGTAATAATGTAGCATTACCATTTTAGGGAGCATGTGTCATTTAGATAAACTAAGAAATATTTTATCTAAATTGCTAGAAGAAGACAAATGTCTTTATAGTAGACATGCATTTAATATCTAAGCAATTAAACATTGAGCATCATGATCATGAAGACATATAATTGCATTACATGGGAACAAATAATCATCTTGAAACATGACCATTTTTACGGGTTATACACTAAACCCAACTTTACTCTTAGAAGCAATTCAACCGTTAGGTCAAATTGAATTTCTAGCGCAATAGATTCTCCAGTAGTAATTCTCATGTTAGAAAAAATAGAGTTCTTAAATATGCCTAATGAAGTGTAGCAAAGATAAAATTTGTATTATCTTTTCATAAAGGGCCTAACATGACTCAACTAACATACTTTATTTCCGGTTCGCATAATCCTAATCAAGATGTGTAGAATTCTAAGATAAACGTAAGCAAGATGTTTTAATCTTTTATTTAAGATCTATAGGTTGTTTGGTTTTGATTACATATTGCTTGATTTAATGAATGTCTTATATTTAGTCATCTTACATGTGTAGTTGTCACATGTGATATTTAACGTGTTTGGTTTTTCAAAAGCTAAGAGATGTGCTTATTTGTGACAATGACAAATATTTTATATTGAGAGTGTTTTAAGAATTCTTCATTTCATGTTATGTGAAATAAATCTCATCAATATTATTTATCTTAATTGAGTTTGTGATTCTTTAATGATAAATAATTGAAAAGAGACATATTTTATTTTTTTAAACAAATATGCTTTTCTAAAATTATTATTCTTATCAATGTTGTATATCATAATTAAATAAGTATTTGAATAAATATATTTTTACTTGTTTATGCATTGACACATATTTTGATAGGTTATTTTTCAATTCTAATAACTTATATTTTTTAAATTATATGTAGTGTATTTTCTTGTAACACAACCATTTATGCTACGAAGAAAATAAAATGCATAGGATATATATTATCCTTTATCAATCGTTTAATACGATAAGTCCATAAAATCATTTAAACATAATGTTTCCCAAACATCATGTTATCCTAGGTGAATGAACAAGAATATTATTCTTATTTAAGAATTTAGCTAAATGTGAATTTAAGATTTGTGTTGTGCTTTTAAGTTGTATGAGCAAAGTTTACATATGTTGTTAGTTTGCTCGTGTTTGATTTTTCAGAAACGACGCATTTACCAATTGCATTGCAATGTAAGTTGCTTGAATATTTCGGACAAAATATTCAAGTCGTCAATCCTATTTCATTGTGTATTTATGCATGTATTAAACATATTAGTCTAATATTTGGAACACAACCATTGGACAAGTAGACTCGATGTGGCATCATCAACACATGTGTGTGTTCTGATCCGATGCATATTCTTTTCATCTAAAAAAGGATGTAAATATTTTTATATCAATCGAGTGTGATTGAGTATGTAGATCCAAGATAATATCTTTTGTTATATATTGATATAGTCTTGAAACTAAACAAATAAGAATCCAATTTGTCCATACATAAAAACTTGTCAATTAGATTCAATAAAGATATCAATCATAATTTGAATAATGAACTGATATATTCTCAGAATCTTTCTTGACCCTCACGAACACTCATTAAAAGAAAAATAAATAAAACATTTAAATAGTGTGTTCCCATTAATCCAAAATTAGATTGAAAGGTGAGGTTGAATGGAATAATGATAAGTTAATTCTTATTCCAAGATTGTCGTAAATTTTACTTGTGCGAAAAACTATTTGTTGTTATGTATAATATACATAGTTTTTGACATTTTAAAAATATATATATGAGTTTTCTAATAATTTTTATACAACACACATATTTTGTAAAATACTATATGTTTTTAGAAAAAAATAATTATGTTTGTGATAAGTTAGAACACTGCTAGCAAAGCATTTTTTTTAGTTATTGAGTATTTATATAATACAATCTTTCTTTTGTTCAATACAACCAACCCAAGGTCAAACAAAGCAAGTTGTTAAAAATATTTAAACGTGTTGTTGAAAATAGATTAAATCGTTGGAAATATTTAGGTGACTAGTTTTAACATATTTAATAATATACTTGATAAGTTATTGAACTTTTATTTATAAGTATATTCCCATACTCGAAAGATTTAACAAGATGTTAGTGACATTTGTAAATTTAAGTGATCATTCCTATATGCAATGCAAAGTATTTTCGTAATCTTAATGCAAGAAATCTAGCATAAGTTCTAGTTAGGCATAATTCGAAAAACTAGCTACAAACGAATAGTGTACATGGCACATGTGCTTAGATATTCAATTAGCTCAATTAGAAATAGCAACAATCATTTAATAATTTCTATTAACAAACTTAAGACACAAAGAAGTGCATATAATTCACATAGCATAATAACATATAAAGTACTTGTCGTCCGTTTTGTATAATTAGTGAATACAACAACGTATTACATAGCTCCGATTTATTTGAAAATAAAATACTTCTCCCCATGTCAAAAATCAATTTTAATATTTTTTTTGAAAAGATAAATTACAATCATTTTTTCAAAGATATATCGACTAGAATGTCCCGTCTCAAAGGAAAAGATAAAATACAAGTTATCGTTAAATAACAAGACTCAACAGTTATTGAGACATTAAGTAGGATTTTGCCTTTCTGACTAGCTTTAAGTTTAAAATAAATAATTGAAGTATTTTTATATTGAAAGTAGAACTCAATTCTTTCGAATAGGCAGGGTGGCAACGACATCTACGGACTTACGGTTGATTTTATATGATTTTTTTCAAAGTTTCCTGAAAAACTGCAAGGAATCACCAGGTGTGAGGGGGGCCCCTAAAATTTGAAGGGGAGGTGGCGCGGGCGAAGGGTGAGAGTGTAGAGAGTTGGAGCGGCGGGTCGGGCACACAATAGTTTAGTCTAAACAGTTGTGATTGTGAGTGCGCGTTTTAGTCTCGTCGGTACGCGATAGAGTGACTCGCGAGACATAAAACTAGACAGTAAATGGTTATGACTAAAATCCTCTGTCTCTATTTCTAGACACACCACACAGCAGCACTTTGCGAAAGGTTACAACTTTCTGATTTGATACCGAACATATGAACCTTATTTTAAGCATCATTTTTATCTCGAGCTAGAATAATTATAGTATAATAACATCAAAAATAATACATAGTTAATAACATAACACTTTCATATTAGCGCCCTTAAATGGGTAATTTGATACCATTTATTGATTACGTCGGTGCAAACTTAAATTGTTGTTGAAGAAAAACCAGAGACGTCAAAATATGTAAACGTATGAATTGATGATTTGTGATTACGAGTAACTTAAGCACTTTACGTTATATGTTATAAGTTACATGTTTGTCATCACCAAAACATGAAAAAAATGTATAGATTAAATATCGTAATGTAATATTTCTACCAACACTTAGGAATAACATATATCTTCTCGTTTTCAAGTCAAATAAGTTTAAAAAAATTGTAAATGAGAGATATGTAATAATAAATATGATTTATTATTTAAATGCGTTTCGAAAAATTACCAGTTACGCGGTAATTGTTTTTATGTGACAATAAAAGGTTCAAAGTCAAGTCAGACCCAAAAAGTCAAAGGGTAAAATAGTCATTTAAAGTTCTGAAAATTGTCGGTTGTCACACCAATAGGTGACCTTGGGATCAACGAGTATGTTCTCGATTGGAGGTTATGCGTTTAAAAACAGTAAAGTTTCTGTAATTTCCGGTATCATAATATATTTTATGGAAAAAAAAATTTTATATAGGTTTATAAAAGAAGCGTAACTCTATCAAAAATGATACCAATTATCCTTGGATACGAAGACGAATTATTCTTTATACTGGTAAGAGTTCCTCACCATACTTATAGATTTTTTTCAACAACTAATAAGAATGTCTCTGCATCGACACTTATTCTCGGGTAAATGATTTGTAATACCAATAATGGTAAGTAAATATAAAAAATTCGAAACACAAATTAAGGAAAGTAATCCAAAAAACCGAACCAACATTGTCAAAAACAAACCACACCACGTAGACCAATTCAACCGATTAACGGCCAGGACCACTAACGGCCCCCACAGTCCCCCCCCCTTCTCCCTCAACGACATCAATCACCAAGTGACCCGCCACGATCATTGCCACCTAGAGTAAGAGTGCATTGCCCTACAGCCGTCCTGAGCTAACGTCACCAAGCTCTAGGTTCATAACAAGATCACCATCGTGATAACCCCCAAGAAAGCATAAAAATCAGCACATAAGGTATGCTTTATGCGATGCTATAAAATTGGTAGATAGAATTCCTATGTGTTCTGGGTTTAAGAAATCAGTACCGCCTTAATCTTAAAATGAAATGCCGCCTATTAATAAGTAATCATTAACACTAAATAACCAAACCAACGTTCGATTGTATTAATAATGGTTAATACAGTTTTCTTATATTTGGCTAGACCCTCTTTTATCTTCTGTTAATTTGCTTGCGTGTGTTTTAGTATCTTAAATTGGTTTTAGTCACCGACCAAACCCGTGCTAGTCTCAAAGACTGAAAACCCCCCTTATCCATTAGATTTAGGATTAACATAGGTTTAGCATAGGTTTAACATAGATTAGACTAACTTAGATTAGAAAAACCAAAGTATTATTAAATTGAAAGTGTTTCTCGCTCTCAGTGATCGACACCCTACTTACCACGAAACTCCCATCGACCGTGTATACTGCCCGTTAAAGTGTTGTTTTTTGTTAAGGCGGCAAAATATAAATTTAAAACTTGAATCATAAATTACAACCACACGACGACACATTAACATGAGAGAAGAATGGATTTATAAAAGTATTTCTGTCAAGTCCTTGTCAAGTCCTTAAGTGTCTTGTTGAATCGATTCATTAGGAGTATCATCCGAGACTAGAGTTGTGGGTTCATTAGCATTTGGTTCTTCTAATGAGGATACTATTTGAGGAGCTTCATTGTCTTCAACGATGATTAAAGATGATGAAGTTAAGAAATTTAGTGTTGATGGCTATTTTCCCTTGGTTTAACCTTGTATCCTATCCAGTTGATACACGATGTGGTTGAAAACCTCTCATAAACAGATGTTAATGATTCACCAGCCTCAGCAGCAACCTGATCAAACTCATTTATAAGCCTCGAGTGCCTTCCTGATGGCTTAAGTCTGTACCTTGCATTAATCTTTTAACACGTTGTCATATGCTTGAGCATCTTCACAAGCATCAACATAATTATATATATCATTGGGTATGCCTTGAAGAATGCAGTTCATGACCTTTATGTCTGCATAGTACTAATCTCTGTCTTCAGCAGATAGATCCTTGATTGGTTCATACATTTTCTTTCTAGCATTATTTGGATCATCTATATCTTTCCGTTTGAAAGGACCATTATCAATTAAATTCCGCATCAATGCTCCTTCTTCCCTTTATAACAGAAACCTAAGAACCAACATATGCCCCATTTCACATACTACCTTCTCTAATATTGGAAGGTCTTCCGTCTGTTCCATACTCTCAAGTGTATGTTTGAATTCGCGGTTGACATGATTGTAGCAGTCTATGAATACAATGCAAACTGGATCGTTTTGAAGATAAAGACTTGTTATCGTGAAATCAAAAATAGCACCAACTACACTTGTGTTACCAAATGAGTTTCCGAAAGTAGCACTGTTACAAAACCGCAAATAATTCCAAAAGCAATAAAAGTTTTCGAAAGCTCAACTTGTTACGATAGCCCAATAAACACAGAAGCCCAAGTAACAAAAGGCTTAATTTGTGAAAGTGAAAACTTTCGAAAGTAACAAATTACGAAACCTTGATAACAGTTGATTATCATAACCTTGAATACGAAACCTTAGATACGAAACCTTGATTACAAAACCTTGATTATGAAATCTTAATTATGAAACCTTGAATACGAAACCACAATTCTGAAACCTTGTGTATGAAAGCTTGATTTCTGAAACCTTGATTATGAAACCACACTTCCGAAAGCCACAATTTACGAAAGGAAACGGTTTTTGAAAGCTCACAATTACAAAACCTCAGCTTTCTTAAATTCCCAAAACCACAACTTTTGTAAACTACCGAATCACCACTTTCGTATATTCCAAAACCACAACTTTCGTAATTCTCTCAATCCAAAGCCTTAGAACTCATAGATTTGATTTTCTTACGATTTAAAGTATACTTATCTTGTATCAACTATTTAAATACTACGAATCCTATTCCTGATTGATCGAAACTAATTACTGTTTTCCGAAATTATAAGAACTGCGTAAAAACAATTACTAAAAGTCTTATAGCAGTTTTACGAAAGTACTAAGTATGATAAACAAAATAGTTATCAAAAGTGTTCACTGTTTTACGAAAGTGCTAAAATACTCAAAGAAACGGTTACCGAAAGCTTTTGCAGTTTTATGAAAGTGATAAGTATGTTAAAAAAACGGTTATCGAAAGCTCTAAGCAGTTTTCCGAAAGTTCAAAAACGCTTAAAATAGTTACCGAAAGCTTATAACAGTGTTCTGAAACCTCTAAAAACTTATATTTTTCGATCTATTTTGAAATCTAATCATATAACTTTCGTAATTAAAGCAGTAACATCTACTATTCGACGTATAGAAAGTAAAATGAATGCGTTTTTGATCAAATTTACATCAAATAGCAAAATTATTACTAAATGAATACGAAACCTACACGATATTTCTTACCGAAAGTTTATTCGATCGAAATAAACATTATTTAGGCTCGTTTGATTCAAGAAAACACAATCTAGATCTAACCTGGCTCTGATACCACTTGTTAAACATTATGTTTGCATCATGTATCATTTGAGAAAGGTTAAGCATAAGAGAGGAAGACTAGAGAGTTTTTTTTTCACTTTTCAAAATACAAAAATGAGAAGAACATGGGGGAAGGGAAGGATTACAAAATTGTCAAGAGCTTCTAATATATGAGATTAGACTAGTATTTATACTAGTTCCTACCCTATTTTCCTAAGTTGGTAATTTGGTCAATGTTACTTATGTTGACCAAATTTCTCTATAATACATATATAAATTTAACTAAAAGTACTTAATATTACATGACCAATTCTTAAAGAATAATAAACACTTTTTATTCCTAACAGAACCCGCTAACTACAAAGTTGCATTGTCATATCTTAAATCTGATAAATGGGTTGATGTGATAAACGTGGAAATGCAATCCATGAAAGATAAACAAGTCTGCGACTTAGTTTATCTTCATCCTAACGGTAAAACCATTGGTAGCAAGTGGATCTTCAAGAAGAAGACTGACATGGATGGTAATTTACACATCTATAAAGCTCATCTTGTAAAGAAGGGCTTCACTCAAAACTACAAGGTTGATTATGAAAAAACCTTCTCTCCTGTTGCAGACATGAGAGCTATTAGGATTTTTATAGCTATAGCTACGTACTAGACTATAAGATTTGGCAAATGGATGTCAAGACCGCCTTCCTCAATAGACATATTAATGAAGAAGTCTATATGGTACAACCTGAGGGTTTTGTCAATCCAAAATATCCAAACCAAGTATGCAAGCTGAAACATTCCATTTATGAACTTAAGTAAGCATCAAGGAAATGAAATAAATGATTTGATGAGGAGATCAAGAAGTTTGGTTTCACTCAAAACCTTGATGAGCCATGTGTATATGTTCAAACTAATGGGAGTAATGTTACTTTCCTAATCTTATATTTCGATGACAAATTGATCATGCGAAATCACATTCAATGATACAAATGTAAAAATCCATATTGGAAGTGTTTTTCTATGAAAGATTTGGGAGAAGCAACATAAATCCTTGAAATCAAGATCTACAGAGATAGATTAAGGAGGTTAATTGGTTTATGTCAAAGTGCTTACATTAAGAAAATCTTGAAAATATTTATTATGGAGAATTCCAAGCGTGGAAATGTCCCAATGCAAGAAAACCCAAGATTGAGCAAAGCTCAAGGTGCTTCTACACCTGATGAGGTAAAGCGCATGGAGAGAGTTCCTTATGCCTCGGCTGTGGGATCTATTATGTATGTAGTTATATGCACTAGACTCTGACGATACGCTTCGCTCAGAACATTACGATGCGGATTTTCAACATAATCCAAGAGAGAATTACACTGGACTGAAGTTAGGAACATACTGAAGAATCATATAGAATATCTAAATAATTATAATCAAGATAAACGGTGGAAATATAAAACGGGAGCTCAAAGTTACTTGCTATACTGATGTTGTATATCTGATAGATGCTGGTGACTCAAAGTCTTAGACTGGATATGTATACGCTTTAAACATAGGAGATGTTGATTGAAAAAGTGCCAAGTAGAGCATCAATCAATGACCTCAACAAAAAAACGTTGAATATAAGAGGTTTGCTTTAAGAAGCATCTAAAGGCGGCTGACTGGATTAGAAGTTTAATTAGGGCTTGTGTAGTTCCAACAAATGAAAACCTGTGAAAATGTATATGTGACAATACCGAGACATTACCAAGCTAATGAACCAAATCACAAAAGGTTAAAGCATTATCGACCAAAGTCACTATCATCCGTGAAGTGCTGGATTGGGCGTATTGAAGTTTATCATCCAAGCTTAAAATTATAATAATAGAAATACCATTTTGAATAACAACACAACACAAACAATATACCTTTCGAGTATAGTAATTAACCAAGGTAAGTCCAGGTCATTCTAAGAGATTTGTAGCAATTCACAGATTTTTTATCAAGTAACAAAGCTAATATGATTGTCACGTATCAATTAGCCAAAATGTATGTGTAAAGCAAAGCAACAAACAAGTTACAAATCCTTTCGGCCTATAGATGTAACAAGTGTTTATACCGATTAATAACAATGAATCCTTTCGACCTTTAGACTTTGCTATAACCAATATATTAAGTGAATGATAGAACATGAACCAATAAGCATCCTTTTGGCATATATACTTAATAAAATCATGTTTTATCAATTCCATGAATACATATTCAAACAAGCATCTAATATCACAAGATAATAAACTCAGAAAACTTTAATTTCATTATGAGTAAAGGAAAGTACCAAATCATTTATACGACTGATATAAGAACAAAAGAACAAAACCGAGCACTAGTAATAAGCCAAAAAAATCAGAAAAAAAAAACCCCAAAAAAACAATAACCAATTGCTCCCTTATACAACCAACATCTGAACCTCCTGAAATAACCCAAAGGGTTATCACAAACCCTTTGTAAATCAGCAACACGTCACCAAATGGTATGTTTGGTAACGGGTTTAGTATATCAAAAGAATCAGAGATTTGGTGTGAATCATCTAACCCTTATGGTATGGTGTATTTAGGTTATGGAAACGTGATGTTAGGTTCCGGAAATGGTGGTAAAATAGTGGTAGTTCGTGACTAAGGATGGTGGTGATAGTGGTGGTAGAACGATGGTATACAAGGGCGTTTGGATCCTTGGACCCTAGGGCTCTCACACCTAGTTCCAAGGTCTCCAATGGTGAGATACGATTTCTCTTGGCCTAAATGAAATATATATAATGATTCTAACACTTGGGGAACAAGTTGGGATGAATTTGATTGGTCCATGAGTTAATGGGAAGCTTATTTAATGATTCTGAACTGATCAGAAGCCAAGTGAGCCGCACTTACAGAAAAGTACGTTGTACATTGGGTTGGTGAAAAGTGCGCCGCACAATTTGGTAAGTATGGCGTACTTGTGCATTTTTAGCTGTTTGACCAAAAATTAAAGTTGTAGATAATTGTTTTCTCTTTCCGTGGCCGCTTGAATCAACTAAATTCGAGCTCGTATGCTCAAGTTATGGCCAAAATAGTAGACAGGTGTCGAGACGCCTTGAGCCTGAGTTTACTTCTTTGTTTAAGCTCCATATCTTCGTGTATTCTTCCGTTTTCTTCCACGACACGTCATATGAACCTACAATAGAAAATATAGTCTATTAATTATCAAAAAGTTCATATAATTAACCAATAAATTTATATATATAAGCACTGATAACACATATAGAATATGTATAAAATGAGCATTATCAGCAATAAATATATAGAATAAAGTCTCACACAGATGACAATGAGTAGCCGATCATTTAATCTAAGATAGTTGCCTTTTAATAATCATTGAGTCATACAAAGATAAGAAACTCTTCACTCCAACTCGAGACCTCATAGTAAATCTGTGTTTTTTTTAGTATCTGGATAATTGGATTGTAAGACAGGTTATTAATTTTTATATGAGATGAATAATAAATATACGGGATTTGTTTTCAATCATATAATAATTGTTTCCTGTATTTGCATGTTTAATATTTCAATAATTAATTTATTTTAAATATGTCCATTGTTAGTTAACAATATGGGAGCATTGTTAAATTAAGGCAAATGTGAGTGTTTGGTTATATTCTTTGAATATATGAATTATTCTCGCCAAACTCATATGTTATTCATAAGAGATGCATATATGGACTATCCAACTTATCAAAATCTAACTTTTGGATTCTGTCCAGAGTAATATATCGAAAATGTAGTATAATCATCATTATGTTACAACCCGAGTTTCACGACGCGTATGACGATCGCGAGTTCGACGTCATAATTATTATTTTATAAAATCATGTGAGCGAACGTCGACATTTAAATTTCTATCTGTCTTAAATAATTATTTTCGTCAATGTTGCAAAAATCGCGAGTCGCTAGCCGGGCGGTCGACCACCCTGTAGCCTGTAATCGGTCTGGGCGCGATTAATCGGTTTTGCAAATTTTATATATAAATTTTAAAGTTACTTGTATGAGATGGATACAACACTTTAAATACACTAAAATTAAATGAGTTCAAATTTACATTGTTCAAAACATAGACATAGATAAAAAAAGTTAACATTTAACAATTAAAAGTCACATTGTAAAAAAAATGTTTGAATTTCGTTGACCGATTAGGCCAATTTGACCGATTTTTGTCCGATTTGATCGATTTTTGACCGATTTGATCGATTTTTTACCATTTTTGACCAGGCCGATTTTTCACCCGATTTGCCTTATTTTCCAAGGTGTATGGCCGAGTAGCGATTAATCGGCGATTACAAGGGCGCCTAGGCCGATTTTTGCAACATTGATTTTCGTATTTTATTACGAACGGAAATTTAAAATATTTATTTTTGATGTTTCACGAGTCACCGTTTGACCGCGCGTTCGTTAATCGTTCCAAGTATCGTAAAAATTTACGACGTGTCTCGTTACTATTTTTATGATCATAAAATATTATTTTATGAACCGTGTTGTCTTTGTTTCTTGACCTTGGCCATAGCTCGCGTTTATAACCCGCGTTTTATTTAAAACATGTACAACATACATTCTATTTAAAATTGACACAAGATATTTACAAGTAATAAAAGAAAAAAAATTATGAAACATGCATGCTAGGCCACATAGCCGCCGGCTATGGTCACAAACACACTCCACCAATTTTTTTTTCCCATACATGCATAATGATTTCCATGGTTACTTCCAAGACTTGATAAAACCTTTCCTATAACCAAGAAAAACACACATAGTTTACTTTGCTCTCTCCTCTCTTGGTCTCTCTTGTCCGGCCGAGCATAGGAACACACACACACTCCATTTTCAATTTTTGATACTTAAAAACTCATTAAAAACATAGCCACAATGATTCATTGAGTGTTATAGCTTGAGGAAGAATTGTTTTCTTGGGTATTTCCTCCCTTTTGATTCGAACGAGCCCCAAACACCACCACCTTTGGTGTTTTTATTTTTCTAGTCACCCCATATTGTTTAGAAGGTCTATTTAGGATCATCCATGTACTAAAAATAAACATGCAACAAAGTTTGAGTAAAAGATAAATTTGTATTGAAGCAAAGGAGGTTTTGGGTTGGCTTGGGTTGTTGGTTGTGGGTTCGAACCAAGCTAAAGGCCACAAGGAAGTGGTTTTGTTGATTGGTTAATATTTGGGTTGATTTGGTGATGATAAGTTTGAGGTTTGATTGGTTAGTAGTTTGTGACCGCGCTAATGCACAAGGAGATCGAACCAACGCATATATTAATCCGAAGCATAGGCACCGAAAAGCAACGTGCCACCTTTTATGTTTATTTCGATTATGTCATTCGTTTGATTTGATTCGATTTGCATGCATGTGATGAATCGAGGAAAAGCTTGCGTGGTTAGAATAGGTCGTAATGAGAATCGATCAAGTGGTTTATATAATGTTTATAGGTCGTTATAAACATGTTCTATTTGAGTTAAAAGCCTAAAAACAATTTTTAAGGTGTTTATAAATTATAAATATGAGCAGAAAGTTTGGCACGCAAAATGAGATCCGAGATTTCATAAAATCTGATTTTAGACTTTATAAAATGAAAAAGATTTCCGATACGATCGTTTTGATATAAAATGGGACTTCTAACTCCCAATAACGAAGAAACTGGAGCGGAATCGAAACATACACTTTAGTAGAAAAATGGGTTATTTTTAATATATATTAAATCTGACAGATTTGGTAATTAAATAATTGGGGCACTTTCGATTCTGTTTCGGCCTTCCGGCGAAACACGAAAGTTATTCGGAATAACGTTTTACTTAAGTTCTCTTTTTGGTCAAAGTCACGAAAGTGTGATATAACGGGTCAAAACCCAAGGTCAAAGTTCCAGCAGATTCTTGCTGGGGCGTTTTGGTCATTTTATGTCGAGTTCTGGGTCTCGACTAAACAAAAAGATTTGTCCAGCATATCGTTTCGATAAAACTCATTTATGTCAAACTATGAAAAATATGAACTAGTGGGGTCTTTTAGTCGGGTCAGACTTAGAAAATAAATATATTTTATAAAAGTCAAACATAAAAGTCAAAGAAGACTTTAATAAACTTTAACGCGTTGTGAAGGTGATATCGATTAATAAAGTAATACCGATTAATATGCTACTGTAAGTAATTATTTTAAGACCGTTGGTCGACTCTAAAAACGGAATGTCTAAAAATAGTAACTTTTCATAATGTTCAAAATATAGTTTCAATATTTGAAATTTATGATTGATTAAGCGTCGAAAGTCCAACGAGATAACTAAGTGTTATTATATATACATTTTGATAACGAGACTTACTAAATATGGTAACTTTCTAGGAAAAAGATTAACTTTCTAAAAATAAAAGTTTGCATAAAATAGAAATTGCGTAACACGATGTACGATATAAAATAAGAGAATGATCGTAATCTAATAATGTGTGGTTTTAGGATCTAAGACGCAAGTGGATTTCTCATCACATGTATGGATTTATATATAATAAAAATATATATATAATAAATATAAATATAAAAAATATATATATATATAAATATATATATATAAATATATATATATATATATATATATATATATAAATATAATATATATATATAAGCAATATAATGATTATGTTTGATACGATGAACGAATCGGTGATTATACTTTTCGATATAGTAAATCGAACTACTCTAATTATAAGTCGTGATCGCGTTTTGGTTTTTTCGTGCTAGACTTTTATATTTATCATCGGCTTTTGATCAAGTGAGTTCATAGCCTCGCATTTTAAGTTTTCAATGTTTTTAACTCTGTCGAGTGGGTATATTGCTGTTTTGTAAAATAAAACCAAACAAATTCTATACATGAATTGATTCCTTTCACTACTGAGTATATGCCTTTTGAGTATATGCCTTTTTATGTGTGACTGTTAGTTACCATATGTTGGTAAGCGCTAATGCATTAAATAGATCTATTGGGTTTGACGACCCTGTCCGGGGTTTGAATCCGATGGTGAGCACCCTGTAACAAACATTTTGTGGTTAGTATTAGGGGAAGTGGCATACTTTTCGGTCATGATTTCGTCCTACGGGATGAATGTGTTAAGTCTCGGTGCACGGGCTCTTTAGTTGGAAATCATAAAGTTGTAACTTGCTTACTCACAAAGCAACGTTATTGATGTTTTGTGGAACCAAAATATGCGTTCTATGTGTTAATTGTAAACTCTATGAATTCACTCAACGTTTTGTTAACGTTTTTAAGCATGTATCTCAGGTAAATTGCTATTGATGGCTTGGATGGGACGGAACGCGGATATCAAGGACGGTGCCTCGGTGAAGTAGTGTCATAAATTAAATAAATGTTTTGGAAATCAAGTCGTGTTGTGACTTTTAGAAATAAACTTTCTATGTTGGTATTTAGACCTATGTAACTCTAATCTTTCTATTAAATGAAATTCTATTTTATAAACATATCTTTGAACGTTTACTAGGACTCGTGTGCATGTATTATGAAGTAGCACCCCAATCGTTGTATTCCGCTGCGTATCGCATTTTGGGGGTGTTACAGAGTGGTATCAGAGCACGAGTTGTATCGAACTAAGTCGTTTTACAAAACTTGGACTACAACTATTTTTGGAAAATTTTCACGAGTCTTTCACCGTTTTCTGATATCCGGGCGCGCATCGTTCCCGATCCTTAGAAGCCTTATGTGGTATATTTGGCTGCATATTATGTGCGTAACAAGTGGTTGACACTTGGTACAAGTAATAAGTATATACATGTATATAGGCATCCGTTATATGGTATACGATTATATATATATCTTGATATTCGCTTCTTGCGAAGAGTTTAATTTCTTTAAACATTTCAATGCGATATGATAAATTTTTTTGGATACATGATGAAAACATCGTTTTTATATGATTATCTTTGAAACTTTTTTGCGACCTTACTTTTCATCTTTTGATGATGTTGATTCGTCGTAGTTTGTCGATCCCATTAGGTGATTTATTGTTGGACTTCGAGTTCGAATATTTTCCCGTTGCTTTTAAATAGCGTATGTTGTTTCGTAACCTATTGTTTTGAAAATTTTCAGTTGATGGGAGTGTGACTTTTATAGGTCATCCCATGAACCCTCATTGTTTTGGAAAACGGTTATTAACTTATTCCCGCGTAATACGTCGTTTGGAAAACGTCTACCTTTGGAACTTTCGAACAAAGTTGGTGTGTTGTGCTTTGATTATTTTGTATCGACCTCTACCTAGTAAGTCATGAAAGGTTTGATTATGGAAGTCTATGAGTTTTGTGTTTGAAAGAGTGTTAAGTCATTGGGTATGGCTTTGTATTGGCGTTTGGAGAAATTAAAATGGTGTTTGGTTAGATTTTGAAATGGATTTTTTGGCAGTTTGTAACCAGCAGGTTGTGGGGTTGATTGTGAATTATTTTTGTCATAAGGCACCTGGGAAATCCAATATAGATGTGGTCATATGTCTTAAGTGTATGTGGTTCTTTGGATAGGGTCGTATCTCCTCCGGATGAGTGAGATATCGTCGTTTTACTAAAACTAGTCAAATCTGGAACACTTTTGGGAAAAGGGGTATAACTCCATATTTTTGTAATAACTTTTCAAAGGAAAATTTAGGTGCCTTTAGGAAACTCTTAGGGCTATCACCTCCAATTGGTTTCATATAAAAAGCATCAATGAATTTCAGATTACGCTCATTTTCATAAACTACAAAAAAAATGTTGTCAAAATTTCTTTGGGGATTGCTTTGGGATAGCAGCTTGTTGGGGGTGTTTTAAAATATTTTTGGTACATGAAGACCTGAGAACTTAGACTAGGAGGAAGAGAAACCTCTTAGGTACATATAGGAATTCGGATGGAGTCATATCGACGCCCGACGAATGAGATATCGCCAAAATGGCAAAACTAGTCAAAAAAAAATTAAGACCAGAATTTGAATGAGTAATAAGTTCAAAAACATATATAGCAACACCTAAATATGTAAAACTATAAGTTCTAAATATCGAACAAACTTAGATTTGAGCAGTCGTTTCGGCTTTTGCGAACGTACAGTTTAGGAGATACACTCAGCTTAGTGGAGCGATAAAATTTTGGAAAAATGGCGGCTTTGATAAATAAGGGTAAAACGGTAATTTCACCTTGGATCTAAAACTTTCTGGGTAGTGGGCCCTATGTTTCTGAAGATTTGATTCGAAATGCTTCCCGTAGGCGGAAACCTCATACCTTTATCAACTACGGACTAGTATGTAAGAGAATTTCAAGATTTAGGTCTATTGGTTCAAGGTTGTTGTGCCTCAAAGTTTCATCTTATCACCGGCATGGTGATTGTGCACTCTTTAACTATTACTTTTTATTCAGAACTCTAGGAGAGTTCATGTATATGTAGTTTATGTATTATAAACTTAGAACCGATACGGTTGGATGTACTGGCTTTGAAAGCCAATGACGTATCCCTTTTTGGGGAAAATTGGTATGTATGTATGATATTTTCGGCATTGTTATTACAATTGATGTGATTGTTCTCGGTTATGAGATATGAGTAAGTGTCATTGTATAGGTTGTACTATGAGTGAAGCCTGGAGGTCGTGGTTACCCCCGAGGCACTCGGCTTGTGTGAGATTGATTTGACCCCGAGTGTGGAATGATTCCTGTTGGTGGATCCTCCGCACATGTATGTTACTTGCTTGCATAATCCATGAGTGGGTATTATTTTTGAAAGTTGCTGTGACCGTTGACCAAACTGTATTTAATGATGTTTTGTGACTTGGTGATTTTAAAACTGTGAATTGCAATAACGAATTTGTGTGTTGAACAAATGTCGTTGCGCGAATCATATTGACTATGTTGTATAAATTGTTTGTGTAAACAATGGAAAATGTGTTTTCAAATTTCATAAACTGACCTTGTGGTGTCAAATAAAATCTTCTTTCCAAATTTTTTTTAATAAAATAACATAAAATATTTTATTTTAAATAATAAGAATGGAAGGTGATGCTATCTTTTCTTCTTTCTTTTTGAAACAATCATGTTTTATTTTTACTTTAAAGTTTTCTTTTTAACAAGGAAATAACTTACGCGTATAGCGTATGAAAAAGAAACGTTTTGACGAGGATGGACATGATGTCGTTTGGTCCTTAATTATGCATAACCTGATCAACTATGCATAATTTAGAAAGAACCACGCTATGTCGGATAAATCATCACCCTTAAAACGCTTGATAATTGTGATAAATGTTTGGGCCAAGCTTCCGGAAGAAGAACAATATTTTTACCCTGCTACGGATTTTATGCAAGTAACCCTACTCCCATTGACTGCACGGAGAGAGTCTCATGCGAGTCGTTATGACCAAGTCGTTCCAAAGCGGAAATACCTACGGTATTGTTCGGAACAAGTGTGTCTAGAAAGGAGTGAAAAATTAGCTAGTGGTAAGATAGATCGGCGGCTGTTATGGAGACGTGTCAAGACCAAGTATAGTCGGTAGGCTAGTGAGCTGTCAAGGGTGTAAACCCGATACCGACACTGAGAAGAGATCCTCTTGAAGATGTCAAGATTCCTAAGGTGGGTGGAAGCTAAGAATGTTAATTCCGAGGTTGGACTATGGCCTAAGAGCCACGAATACTGGTGCAAATCCCTTATAATTACGAATACTGGTGCAATTCCCTTATAATTACGAATACTGGTGCAATTCCCTTATAATTACGAATACTGGTGCAAATCCCTTATAATTAGATCATGGGTGCATTCCTGAGAATTACGAATACGACTTCGATGTATGGAGGCTTTAGTGCAATAATACTTGTTTTTATATTTAGACTTGGGAATCTGTTTCCTTGTCTATATACTAATTTGGACTACGGAATACGTACTTAGTCTGCCATTGCTTAAATCTTGTGGTCCACTAAACTATTCGATTACATTAACCTTTCTTGATTTATTGAATCACTACTTGGATTTCAGAACTGATACTTTGAAATGTTGTAACGCTACTTTTCTTACTGAGATATTTCTTAAATTATTTCAACACTGCTTTTACTTAAACCATGAATTCACCAACATTATTGTTGACGTTTTAGCATATATTTTCTCAGGTTATTATTTTTGCTAGTGGAGCAAAGGGAGCATTTGAGTCGCGCGGATGTATATTTTGAAGGCTTAATAACTTGAGTACCATTCAATAAACGTTTTAAAAATATTTTCTACTGCATTATAAATGGGACCCTTTGTAAACTCTGATTTTGATATATCGAATGCGAAATTTATTTTAAACATCTCTTTTGAGGTCTTTTCTGTGACTTGTGCGTATGGACTATGAAGTAGCACCCCATAGTGGTATTCCGCTGCGTTGTTGTGATTTTGGGGGTGTTACATATGTAACTCTGATCTTTCTAATAAATGAAATTGTGTTTTATAAACGTATCTTTGAACGTTTACTGGGACTCGTGTGCATGTATTATGAAGTAGCACCCCAAATGTTATATTCCACTGCGTATCGTAGTTTGGGGGTGTTACAGAGTGGTATCAGAGCACGAGTTGTAGTGAACTAAGTCGTTTTAAAAAACTTGGACTACAACTGTTTTTGAAAAAGTTTCACGAGTCTTTCACCAATGTCCGATATCCGCGCGCGTGTTGCTCTCGATCCTTAGAAGCCTTATGTGGTATATTTGATTGCATATTATGTGCGTAACAAGTGGATGACACTTGGTATAAGTAATGAGTATATATGTATATACATATACATACGGCATCCGTTCTATGGTGTACAAATATATGTATCTTGACATTCGCTTCCTGCGAAGATTTTAATTTCTTTAAACATTTCAATGCGACATGATAAAATTATTTTGAAACATGATGAAAACATCGTTGTTATATGATTATCTTCAAAACATTTTCGCGACTTTACTTTGTTATCTCTTGATGTCGGAACTCGACTTAGTTTTCGATCCTACTTGAAAATTTTACTAATTGATTTTGAATTTGAACGCTCTTCTTATCGATTTTGATTCGCATATGTGTTTTGTAATCTATCATTTTGAGATCTTCCTGTTAATGGGAGTATGACTTTTATATGTCATCCCATGAACCCTCATTGTTTTGGAAAACGACTATAAACCTACTCTCGCGTAATACGTCGTTTGGAAACGTCTATCTTTGGAACTTTCGAATAAAGTTGGTGTTTGCGTTTGATTCTCTCGTATCGACCTCTACTTAGTAAGTTTTGAAATGTTTGGGTCTGGAAACCCACGAGTTGATGTGTTTGAAAGAGTGTTAAGTCACTGGGTATGGCTTTGTATTGGCGTTTGAAGGAATTAAAATGGTGTTTGATTGGATCTTGAAATGGATCATACGGCAGTTTGTAACCAGCAGGTTGTGGGGTTGATTGTGAATTATTTTTGGTCATAAGGCACCTAAGAAATCCAATATGGATGTGGGCATATGTCTTAAGTGTATGTGGTTCTTTGGATAGGGTCGTATCTCCTTCGGATGAGTGAGATATCGTTGTTTTTCTAAAACTAGTCAAATCTGGTATATCGCTGGGAAAAGGAGTATAACTCAATAATTTTGTAATAACTTTTCAAAAGAAATTTAGGTACCTGTAGAATACCCTTAGAGCTATCACCTCCAATTGATTTCACATCAAAAGCATCAATAAATTTCAAATTACGCTCATTTTCGTAAACTACAAAAGTTTGTTAAAATTTCTTTGGGGATTGCTTTGGGATAGCAGCTTGTTGGGTATGTTTCAAAATATTTTTGGTCTATGAAGACCTGTAAAATTTGACTAGGAGGTGGAGAAACCTCTTAGGTACATGTAGGAATTTGGATGGAGTCATATCGACGCCTGATGAATGAGATATCGCCGAAATGGCAAAACTAGTCAAAAATTGAGACCAAAATTTGAATGAGTAATAAGTTTAAAAACTTATATAACAACACCTAAGTATGTAAAACTGTAAGTTCTAGATATTGAACAAACTTAGATTTGAGCGGTCGTCTCGGCTTTTGCGGACGCACAGTTTAGGAGATACACTCAATTTAGTGTAGCCATGAAATTTTAGTAAAGGGCAGCCTTGATAGAATAGGGGCAAAATGGTAATTTCACCTTGGTTTTGAAACTTTCTGGGCAGTGGGCCCTATGTTTTTGGAAATTATACTCGAAATGCTTTCCGTAGACGAAAACCTCATACTTTTGTCGTCCACGTACTAGTAAGTAGGAGGACTTCAAGATTTAGGTTTATTGGATTAAGGTTATTGTTGCCTCAGAGTTTTATATTATCACCGGCGTGGTGATTGTGTACTCTTTAGCTATTACTTTTAATTTAGAACTCTAGGAGAGTTCATGTATATGTAGTTTATGTATTGGAAACTTAGAACTGTTACGGTTGGATATACTGGCTTTGAAAGCCAACGAGGTATCCCTTTTTGGGGAAAATTGGTATGTATGTATGTTATTGTCGGCATTGTTATTACGATTGTCGAAATTGTTTTCGGTTATGAGTTATGAGAAGGTGTCATTGTATAGGTTGTACTAGGAGTGAAGCCTGGAGGTCGTGGTTACCCCCGAGGCATTCGGCTCGTGTGAGATTGATTTAACCCCGAGTGTTGGGTGACTTCAATTGGCGAATCTTTCGCATGAGTATGTTACTTGCTTGCATAGTCCACGAGTGGGTATTATTTTTGAATCCTGATGTGACCATTGACCAAACTGTATCAAATGATGTCTTACGAATTGATGATTTTAAAATTTAAGGATCGCAATAACGAATTTGTGTGTTGGACAAATGTCGTTGCGCGAATTCTACTGATTTCGTTGTATAAACTGATTGTGCAAACAATGGAAAACTGGGTTTTTAAATTTCATAAACTGACCGTATGGTGTCAAATAAAATTTTCTTTAAAAAAAAACATTTTTCTTTTTAAAATAATAAAAATAGAAGGTGGTGCTATCTTCTTTTTCTTTCTTTTGAAATGATTTGATTCTTACTCTTTGAAAATTTTGTTGGAATTAATTTACGCGTGTAGCGTATGGATAATTTAGAAAGAACCACGCTATGTCAAATAAATCGTCACCCTTAAAACGCTTGGTAATTGAGATAAATGTTTGGGTCTAGCTTCCGGAAGGATAAAATATTTTCACCCTGCTACGGACCTTATGCAAGTAACCCTACTCCTATTGACTGCATGGAGAGAGAGTCTCACGCGAGTCATTATGACCGAGTCGTACGGAAGCGGAAATACCTACGGTATTGTTCAGAACGAGTGTGTCTAGAAAGGAGTGATGTTTAGTTCGTAGTATTTAGGAGCGGTGATTGTTATGAAGACGCGTCGAGACCAAGTATAGTCGGTGTGCTAGTAAGCAATGATAGATTTGAGCTATCAATGGTGTGAACCTGATACCGACATTGAGAAGGGATCTTCTTGGAGATGTAAAGATTCATAAGGTGGGTGGAAGCTGAGATGGTTAGTCCCGAGGTTGAAAGTGAGAAATGCAAAAGACTTCTCCTACATTGGATGTATGATGCCTTAAATGTATCAACTGATGGTCGTGAATAAAATTCTTTTCGTCTCCCGTCAATGAGAGTAGTGGTAGTGTAGTTGTGACATACCTTAATCGTCAAGGATTTAAATAAGGCACTAAACGATCCCTGACCTACGGTTAGGTGAAGTGATCCTTACTCCATGACGTGATGACTCGAGAGCGTAAAGAGGGGTGAAATGATTAGAGACACTAGCTAAATGGTGACGTCCGTTTCCATTACTGGAGAAACAACCAAAATAACCAACGTCTCAAGTCGAGCGGTATTGAATTAGGAGTGTGAGAATTTCAACTTGATGATTTGATTCATCAATGACGTTACGCGATGAGATGGGACCAAGCCAACGATGCTAGTCGCCATGAAGAAACATTGAAATTTTTTATTTTCATCGAACGAGCAATAAGTCCATGATGCTCATTGTTTTCTTAATTGATTTTGATTTGTCGTTTGACATTATGTGTTGTAGCGGGATTATCGCCGCCGAACTACGTGAAATATATGCTATATGTGCTACGTGCTCTAGAGGGTAGTGAGCGTTACGTGGCCAGTGATGCGGCTTAGGTTGTAAGTGAATGGGTATAATCACCCAAATGAGAATTTAGGGCATGATTAGGTGGGTGGTCATCGCCGAAAGTCTTGTTGGCGATTGTGGCTTGAAGTACCCATGGGAGTGAGTGTAGACTAATTAGAATTAGCCGTGTTTATGTTGGAATTATCGTCGAGGTGGCTTGACTTTGTGGCAAGTTCGGTACGATGAGGAAAATGTGACCGGAAGGGTATAAACCTAAGTGTCAGAATGAATAATTATGCCAAAAGCTTCAAAGGTAATTGAATATGATAAGTAATAATGATCGCCAATGCTTGGTTGAGAGCGGACGTGATGAATGCCTTAGTATAAGGCCAATTCATTGAGTCATCATGTAAAAGATGGCGAGTGTACAATAGGTACTTATGTGATTATGTGGGCATGTGTATCAATATTGTAAGATGTTTAGGAAATCTTATGTGTTTCGGATTATTTTTCACAACCGGTGAGGCATTTTTGAATGAGACCGGAAGGGCGACATATGTATTTCGGTTTTGGATAATGATATAAATATATATATCGAATTTGATTATTGACGTCTATCTTGGTTTTAGTTAGTGACGTATGTTTTGGATTTTGGTTATGATGAGTATTTTTGGTTTTTGAATAATGGAATACCTTTTGGTATCGTTTAATAGCGTATCTTATGATTGTGATTCGTGACGTTTATTTCGGTCCCGATCTGCAGAAATTGTTTTGGATTTGGTTCTCGATGCTTGATTTGGTTTTGATAAGCGTTAGGTGCTTCATTTTGTATGATCACCAACTGAGTTAGGAGCGATCTTTCGTTTTAAAGATTTTCTTTAAGAGCGACGTGATTTTTGTTTATATCGGATATGATTCTGTGGCGTGTTTTGTTTCTT
>BQNB010001104.1:92500-147066 GCA_026074375.1 Tanacetum coccineum
TACTTTCAATTGCAGCCTCGTTGGGACATACGACCCGGGAATATCTCTTCCGGAATCTTTTTATCATTGATTCTATCTTGTGTATTTTATCCTTTTGTGGAATTTGACCTTTTGCCTTGGTCAAGGGCATTCGGTTAGGATCTGTATTAGGGTTGCTATATAAGTGTGTGCTTAACCGCGAATCAATTTTTGGCGCCGCTGCCGGGGAGGCATTTGCTACGATTGTTATCCGACTTTGATCTGAACTTGTCTTATTGTTAATATATCATATTAAAAAACACAAAAATATTTTTCTTTTCTTTTTATTAGTACATATCATATAAAAATTAAAAAAAAAAAAATTGTCCATAAAAATTAAAATTCACTAATTGGTAAAATACCAAAATATAATATTCTCCACTGAGGTATTATCATAATAAGTTCCGGTGAACTACTGAGTTCCCAATCGAACCAAAGATTTAAAACTTGCCTTCTGTGTCACTTACGATATACGGCTCACCTCATTTTGATAAACAAACTATAAAGTGGGTATAAGGAGGGTTGTTCCAACGAACTACGACCCGAAAGGAGAAATAAGCTTCGCGCTATCCCTCTCCTCCGCTCATCTGTTCGTTTTTCATACTGAGAGCTACCGTGAAGTAAGATTGATTATCAGGTGAAGTTGTTTCCCCCCCCCCCCACCCCCCCACCTATCTGATTTTGACCAATTTGATGAAATATGTTGTTAATAAATTCGAAAAACCAAAAATAATCTTCTTTTTCTTCGTATCAGTTAATTCTTTCCTTATCCCTCTATCTATTTAATTCTTATGACATCATTCGATAATCGCCTAAAGCGATTAAAGCAAGTTCGCTTGTGGAAATTTGCACAACTTTTCACCTTTTGTTGTTCAAAAGTGAAACTCAAAAACAAGATTCTTTGTTCCCAATGCCCTAACGTCTCAACAACACATTAAGATTTGAAAGAGATTAGTTTTCGATTGTGGAGGACCTGGAGCATGGTCTAAATTTCTAGAATGTGACCTGACACGAAAGATATTGGAGAAAGCTTTTCAAAAGTTTCAAAAATACTTCCAAGTCAACCAATGACAATTCCAACGTTGTTAATGCTCCTCGAGAGCCATTCGTTGTCAAACAAGACCCCAGTGTCAATTCCTCACAAAAATCTCCACTAATCGACCAAAAGTGTTGTTGCGAGTGTGGTGATTCGTTAGATGGCATCTTTTGTCAACGATGCACTTGTAAGTCTTGTGGGAAAGGGCTCATATGGTTGATAATTGTCCACCGAAAACTCCGATTATCTCTAATCCGGAAACCAACAACCAAACTGATGATAAGATCCCATAAAAAAAAAAAAAAAAAAAAAAAAAGTTATGTTGGGGGGGTGTGGGAAAAAAAAAAGGCAAGCTCGAAGAAAGTGTTGCAAAAAAAATTACCAAATAAACAAAAATTTTTTGGTCAATGCCAAAAATGTGGTTGCAATGAATATGATGGAGTTTGTTTTTATTGTAAGATTCGGAGTGAAACACCAAATGTTTTAACTCCGTACTCATCTAATAACACTCCCGATTATTCAAACCCATCTCCACAACCCCCGACTCATTCTTATGAGAATTTTGGAAACAATGTTCATTATGGTTACGATTGTTCACCCCAAGTTCCGTTTATCCAATCGGAACTGTGTTACAATCAAGACTTTAATTTCTCACAAAATCCTCAAAGTCTTCAACAACAATTCCTTTGTTGTAACTATTGTGGAGGTCCTCATGAGACTTTTCAGTGTCAACCAATGAATGAAGACTATTATCATGAGCAAAATCCTTGCTATAATTCTAATTCTTTCGGTTTTGACCAATTTCAACCTCCGCAATATACCGTCTATCATCAGATCTTAAAATCTCAAAATGAGTTTTTCAATTCTCAAAATGAGCAATTCAAATCTAGATTTGAGCATCTAAATACTCAAATGACAACCTTGCATGATTTGATTGCTCAAGCTATGCAAAAGAAAGAAGAAGAGAAGCGAATTGCAGAAGTAATAATGCAAGCGGCTAAAGAGCGCTATTGGAAGATTCCCATTTGTGATGATGATGATGACAATGACTATACCATTGCAATCACACCCGTTTTATCAACCGAGGAGCCCGTAAACTCTCAATTATGAAGAATGGCATCTTGACACAATTTTCGCATGGAACGACGAATTCTCATCAGTCTAGGTTGAAACCATTGTCCCAATCCCAAGTGAGTCCTAATGGTGTTCCCAAAGTGTGTGATGTGTCCTTTTCATGACAATTCTCCCCCTCTTTGACATTTCAAAAGATCAATCTGAGATTTCTCAGATTCTAACGTTGATTCTACTTCGACTGATGAAGATTCTTCTCTAGTAACGATGTCGAGTATTTGAGTATCACCTCCCAATTCTAAGCCAGTTAGCTTCGAAGGTGATTGGAGATTGTTATTCCAGCAGATGGAAGGATTGAGGATGGCATTCTTTAATCAAAGACGATACCCTTCAGTGAAAAATTGTGAATGTCAATCGTCTTGTTGCTAAAATCAAAGAATTAAAAGATAATCCCGTTCCATCTTCGTTGTTTGTGACCAGTCTCCTCCACATTTCCCTAAACCTTTTTTGAGGAGACTAACACCTATGATAATTCTTTGCCCGAATCGGAAACTTTTTCTTTAATTTGGAAGAGCCTAGTAGATGGCAGTCCCACCTACTCCTTCAGATTTATCTCTCAGATTATGAAGCTTTCTCAAACAGATCCACATTGAAAAACATTAGTGGCAGTAAACACTACTTATTCTGATTCCTTCTTTTTCTAAATAAGATTCGTTTCATCTTTTTGATCTTCGAATCAATTCATATCACCTTCCAATAGGAGTGATTATCATTAGGAGTTCGCCGATGAACTCTCAAATCATATCTCAACCAGAGTATGATTGTTTCTTTAAGGATGAGCCCGAGCTGGGCAATTTCACAATGGATGTGGTGGGAAATATTTTCCAAACAAGAGAACCAAGAGTTCATGTGCTTAATGTTTTGCCCACCCTTGAGTTAGATTTCATACCTTCTAGTGAATCCATTTTCGCTTATGTTGTATGGATCTTTCTCCCATTTCTTTTCATTCCCGTTATTCCTCCTTATCTTCTCTCCTGTGGGGATGAAGACACCATATTTGATCCCGGCATTTCAAAAGTATCATTCTTCTAAGCCGGATGTATCTCATCGGAGTGGAACTTTCATGAAATTCAATACTTATCGTAGTCACTTGAATGAAAGTCCGATGATGATTTTAATTTCCACTTGTTTCCTCAAGGATCCATAAATCCTTGTGATGGGTCAAGCATCGCGACCCTAAACAAGCGCTTCGTGGGAGGCACCCCATGTTTATCTTAGTTTAATCTTAGTAGTAAGTAGTGTTAAATAAGTGTTTTGTTGTTGTGTAAAATAGCTTATCTTTTCCATTACCCGTGTTTTCCATGTTGTTGTTATTGTTTATTGTCCAGGATTGCCCGGATTGTGAAGACTCTCAGTTTTGTCATTCATCAAGAGTTTCACATCCTCAGCTTCATTTGGGAATCCGATATCCTAATCTTATCGACTAACGTTTTATCTTTTGGCATACCTCATAAATGGCCTTAGATTAATGTAGTACCCTTCAAAACATCGAGGACGATGTTTAGTTCTAGTTTGGGGGGGTATCTTCGATTTGATTGTTGCCTGCAGCATTGTTACCACGTAAACCCGTTTTTTACCACCAAAATACCAAAAAAATGAAAAAATTGAAAAATTTTCAAAAATATAATAAGTGTTTTGTCGACAGTTTTTGCTTTTCTTTTGGGTAGAATAAGAATAAATTTTTGACTTATCGGCTTTTTTGAGCCCTAAGCTAGTTCCTTTAGGCCAAGCATTCACGAATTCTATAGCTTTGAATTTTAAAAAATGTGACGAACAGAAATGATAGAGTTAAAAATATGGTTAATGTGTAAAAGCAAGATTCTTCTAAAAACTTATACGAGTAACTTGTGGTTTTCTCTCCCGTGAATTTCTAATCCACCTAAATCATACGTACTCAATTTAATTCAACTAAGTCAATCGATGTTTTCAGAAAAAGCTTCAAATTTGTAACTTGAGTTTTCAAAACGAGATTTTGTAGTGATTTAAAAGATAAATGCCAAAGAAGCATGAATGAAATGTGAATGCAAAAATGCATGAATATGGAAATTTTGCCAATGAAGCATGCAGTTAATGTTATGGAGCAAGTAAAAGATGTGTCGTGATATCCCACTCCGCTAGCAACGAGGTGGGGGTTCAAACTAAGACGTCTTTGCTTCTAGGGATTTGGTGTGTCGTGATATCTCACTTGGAAGAAAGGTCTAGGTGAGGGTTCAAACTAAGACACCAATCCTTAGCCATATTAGGAAGAAGGTGTTGATGTGATTTCCCACTACGCTAGCAACGGGGTGGGTTTTCAAACTAAGAACATCGGTCGTTGGTTGTGATATCCTACTCCGTTAACCACGAGGTAGGGGTTCAAACTAAGCAACGCATTCCTAAGCTTTAAAGAACTTATGATTATGATGTTGAAAATGTTGCAAAAAGTTCTAAAGTTTAAATCTCGAAATCAAGTTACAAGGTCTTAATAAGTTGTTGCTTTGAGTCATGATTCATCTTGAATTATGACTATGAAAATAAGTTGACCTATGGTTAAATTAAAATGAGTACACACATTCAATCGTATATCCATGTTGGGAGTTGAAAATTCACAAGTCATAAGTATGAGGGCTTAACATATAAACTTATATCGACAATGATCTTGTTTAATTGCTTAGCTTGGAACTTGTGAAAAATTCGAGACGAAGAATTTTAACTGAAGTGACATCCGTAGATCACTCTACGGGCGCTTCTCATTCTATGATCCCAGTATTAATAAATAAAGAAAGTCAAACTTGTTAAAAAAATGAGAAAATCCAAAAATATTAGTTGTAGTTAGTGTAAATTCATAAAATGTGAAAACGCGGCTTACATGGTTTACATCTAACATTGCGTGAGACACACAATTACCTTAGTTTGGGGATTTGAATAAGTGCTTCATTACACTAGATCTTTTACCTCTAAAAACGAGCTTAAATGACCAAAAACAGACAAAAACTGCCAAATATATGTTTGTTTTGCATTTGTATTGTGCAGGAAGTGGATATCATCAAAAAGACAGAAAACCAAGCCAAAATGACAAAACTGAGCATGGAATGGAAAAGACTGTGATAAATCAAGGCCAAAAGTCCCAAAAATGCCAAAGACAGAGTCAATACAAGAAGAATCAGCAGTCAAACCGGAGCCGTGAACTGAAGAATACTATTAGATGCAAAATTCCTTAACCCAATCTAGATGAGGGCCGGGAAAGCCCAATAGTATAACTATGAAGACTGTGAAGACCAAATGGGCCCTCAATCAATTTCAACAGCCCATTTGTGTGCAATTGACAAAGACTGTGAAGACTTTGAAGGCCCAATCCTAGCCCAGTTACAGCCAATCTCAGCCATTGTACACACAAAACCCACTTCATAACCTTATTGGGCCTTAAAAAGCCCAATAACATAAGCCTAAACCTTATTGGGCCCAAACCCAAACCCAGTGGGCCCAATACAAGCCCAAACACAAAACCCAAGCCCAATAACCAATTTTTATAAACCTTAGGGACTAGAATTGTCATTTTTAAAAATAGGTTTTATAAAAGAAAAATGGTTTAAACTAAAAGAGGGACTGAAATTGCAATTACCCAAAACCCTTTTATTCTTTTAGTTATAAAACGCAGGGACCATTATTGCAATTACCCTAACCTTTCTTTTTTTCTTTTGTTATAAAAATCAGAGGGACCAAAAGTGTCACTCTCCAAACCCCTTTATAACTGTTTTTGGGTTTAAAATAGAGTGAAAAGAGAGAGAAACATGAGGGGCTAGTATTGCATCTTTTTCAATCTTCTCTTTAAACCGTTGCAACCAACCCTGTACCCTCCCCACTTTACCGCCAAAACCCAAACCGGACATCCCATGGTTTCTAGGCCAAACCACCTCCCTAGTACACTTCCCTGCTCTCCCCATACCATTTCCCACAACCCATTACCCCTATAACCCTTCCCTGTTGACAATCACACAACCCGAAGACCCCCTTCAATGGTGAGATGGTATTCAAAGTGAATGGAGGGCTAGGATTGCTTGGGAAGCTTTGTACTCTCACAGCAAACACAACCCAAGACCAAGTGATGCCTTTGGACTGCTATAAAAGAGAAGAGAACAAGCCGAAGCACCACACACCATTTTACTATGTTTTTTTTAGTGTAATTTAAATTCAGTCTTTCTTTTAAGCATTTTAATGTAATTCAGCTTGTACCTTACGAATTTGAGCAATATATTTCAGTTTTCAAGTCTCTTCACTCTTTGATTTCAATTTTAAGCGAATTTTACCTCATAAGCTCTTAATAAGCTGTTTTGAGCTTATTCATGATAATAAGCTCAAATTCATTTTAAAATTCTGTTTTAGTCATTCAATTACTACTTATAATCATTTTACATTCATCATGAGCAATTGAATTCAGTTTGATCATACATTGGAAGCTTATGAAGAAATAAGCTGAATTTAGCTTTATTGAGCTTGAATGCTCAAGGTTTAGAGGCTAGGAGCCATTAGGTGTTTGTTTTTGAGCCACTCACTCTACAAGAGTGGCTCTTGTGCTGAGACTCCATATACTCAGGTTTACCTTTTTGAATTTCAATTTAGCAAATTTATAGCTTATGTCAAACTGCTTATTTCTTTCAAATTCTCATGTAGTCATGTTTCATTTAGCTTAAATAGCCTGTAGATGTTTAGTTTTTAGCTTTCTGTTTATAATCATTTTTAGCCTTTAATCCTTAAAATGTTACCAAAGTTAGTAGTAAAGCTAGTAGAGTAACTAGCTCAATTCTCTACATAAGCTAGAACTTTTAGAATTTAGATAGCTTAAGTAGGTTAGTATAAGAATGAGTAGCTAAAAAGTTTTAGCTGTTTTAGTCTTTAAATAGTTTTTAAGCTCACTTTGTTTTGACAGCAATATATAAAGGTGTGTTTGGATTTAGCCTATTTTGACTCTTTAAGTCAACATCACCTTGTCAAAACTTTTCATTCATTTGAGTTAGGGTATAATTACAAGAGATAAACAGGTTTCAAAAGTTAGGAAGTAAAATTCAAAATTTTAGAGCTTAATACTCTTATTTTACACCAGGACAGTTTTGGTTTGAATAAAGTTTGGAGATTGAGTAATTTCCTGAAAAAGAGTGTCAAAGCTTGATTAATGTAGATTTAAATACATGAGTTTAGTTAGTATAAGCATTCCTAAGATGATAGTTTAGCCTGCATTAGTCAAAAATGTCAAGTGCATCAGCAACTTAAGCTCATTTCAGTATAGGTTTAGAAATTACACTTTTAAGGCTCATCTAAACTTGCATTTCTTGTTAAGACTTCTCCTATTTCTCTCTAGATAATATAAGCTCACATCTTTAGCATTACATAGAATCCTTTGTTCTTCATTTTCATCAAGAAATAAGCCTGGAATAAGCCAAAGCATTTCTAGCTTTTTAAACATCAAGTTTCTGTAAACAGAAACTTAATTGCTATTTTTCCAGCTTATTGTGTTGTCAAAAGTCAAAAGTGTCTTTGTTAAAGTTGTTAGAAATAAGCTGTTTAACAACTTTTTAGTTTTAAGTTTTTGCTAAAAACCACTTTTTCAATAAGCCAAATAAGCCTATAGTCGTAGGGTCTGTTTAGTAGTTTTCTAATAGTGCAAGGTTAACTGTTTTAACTATAGTGTAAATTTTCCCAAGTTATCCCGCCTACCCTGTAGTTTACTTTCTTTCACTTTTTACCCTGTCTTTCTTAGTTAAATAAAAAAGTTAATATTTTTGTTTTTAGTTTTATTAAAAATTAGGTTAAAGTTTAATTGAACAAATTAGGGTTCAATTGAGTTTTAAAAATTAGGGCTTTTGTTTCTATTAAATTTCTGCACTCTTTTAGCATATTAAAACCATTTTTCTATATTTTTCCAGTTAAATTTGTATTTTCTAGCAATTAAAATAGATTTTAGTTATTACTTTTTCTTATAAAAATCATAAAAAATTCAAAAATTAATAAAAAAATATTTTTCTTTTTTATAAAATTTTCTTTTGTCATTTAGTGTCTAGGAAAAATATAACATTTAGTATAGGTTTAATTTTTCTTAAATTTCAGTCTTAGACCCGTTTTACCGAGTGCGTTTTACCGTTTCTTTTCGTTTTACATTCAAACGACCTCCGTTTTAGTTCTAGTTTTCTTTATTTTTCAAATTAACTTAATTAGAATTTAATTTTGATTTTTAATTTAATTTAGCATTTATTTTCTTAATTTTTAATATTTAGGTTTCCCGATACCTGATTCTGTTCCCCGTATTTTAGTATAGATTTAATTCTAGGATTTCCCTATAACTAATTTTGTTTCCCGTAGTTTTTAAGATCCCCATTTCCTATATCTGTTTCCCGTAGATTAAATTAGGTTTTATTTAATTAATTTTAGTTGTAATTATATCAGTGTTTCCATCATATATTCTCCATCATTCAATTTCTCATCAAACCAGGATTACTTTCAATTGCAGCCTCGTTGGGACATACGACCCGGGAATATCTCTTCCGGAATCTTTTTATTATTGATTCTTATATATTTAATCTCTTTGTGTAGATTTTGACCTTTTGCCTTGGTTAAGGGCATTTGGTTGAGATTTGCATTTGAGTTATTTTATATATATACTATATCACGAATCACACACCCTTTTTGAGACCTCAAACTTAAAATTCAAGTGCTTATGGATATAAGCACTTGTGGCTTTTTTTAAAAGTCACAGTTTGACAAGTATGTTTTGAAAAGCTTTGAAAATCAATATGAGACTTTAAAATCTTTTGAATCCAGTTTGTTTAGAATTTATGTGAAGCGTTTATGTTTATTCTTTATGTGTTTTATGTGTTTTGTGAGAGATATGTGTATGAGATTGATGAATCATGGTACTAGTTGAAATGAGATTGAATGGAAATGAGATCATTTGAAAGCTTTGCGTAGTTTCAAATGTCGTGTACGTAATATTCTGTGTACGTATTATGTATATGTAATTAATATTATATAGATATTATTTTAGTATTTTATAGATTTTAGAGTACTTTCTATTTTTAGAATTAGTTAGAATCAAAAGTTATTTTTGAAAAGCTAGTAAGTTTCGTTTATGTAAAAAGGTTTACCCAAATTAGCATAGGTTTTTATGAAAATTAGTTAATTAATAATTAAATAAAAATGATAATGATATATATATATATATATATATATATATATATATATATATATACATAGTGTTCGGCCGGTTTAGGGATAAATAGGAAAAAGGAAACAAATTTTGACTATCATTAGGACTCTATTAGTATAAATACAAAACTAAGAAAAACCCTAAATCACTTTTCTCTCTCTCCCTTTATTTTTAGTCGAAATCCCTCAAGAGAATAAAAAAAAGAATATTTTTTTTATCAAGATTAAGTTGGTGATTTAGTGTTTCAAGAATCAAGGATTAAGGTATGTTTATAAACCCTGGTTGTTTAGTTTTCTTTAAATCATGTAACAATAAAAATGATGGATCATTAGGGTTTAAGAATATTCTGTAATTAGTGAGTTTTGATCATTAAAAATCATCTTTAAATCAGGTAACTATATGATTGCTATGTGTTATTGCTATGTGATGTGAATTATGGTAAGGCATGTGCATGTGAGAATGGCATGGCCTAGTATGAACCCGAACGGACTTAGCTAGTCAATGTTAGTCTGGCCGCGGAGACAGATTGTTAGACGGAAGGATAGATCCACCCCATTTTTTTGTGATTGTTTTTGTGATGAATACCCAAGCATATCTGTTCGTAATGTATATTTTTTGTTGATCGCGTGTCAATAAGTATGAGTCTTTACTTGTAACTCTCGCCATCGATTTTAAATGGACATTTTTAGAATCATTTTTATGTGAGCTAAAACGTGTGAAGAGTTAGGAAGAGGAATTAGCTGGACCATAGGCTTGCATTGCGGAAATCCATGTTCATTTGTTTTGTTTTGATTGGTTGCATTATATGAATTTGAATGTTAAAAGTTGTAGGTGTTATCATGACACTTTGTGTCCCTTTTAAAAAATAGGATTTTACTCATTTAGTATTTCTCTATTTTGACGGCCTTGTGTTGTGAATGGATGCCTATGATCATGCTTGCGATTCAGCTTGCGGGGTGTGACAATTGGTATCAGAGCCCACAAGGTTATAGAGAACTAGTTTGTTGGCCTAGACTATACCTTGGAACCATCAAATAGTTTCATTTTAAGGATCTATGTGTTAACATGTAACATTAACAAGTAAATACTTTCAAATATTTGAAAGTTTTCATTTGTCAACTACTTCCAAGTAATATATATAAAAAATGTATATGTATATTTATCATATATATATTAAATATAAAGTATATAAAATAATATGTAACTATATATATATATGTATATATATAATATTGGTTTCACTACTATTAAGTACTAATATGACTTAGGGCACCTTTGGTATAAATTTATGTTGTTTTATCATTTTGCTCACTTAAGAGTACGAACACTGACTTGTGAGTGGGATTCGAAAATGAAGATGTAGAATGGATCCACTTGGAGGAGAGCGTCTCGAGGAACCAAAGAGGGATGGATCAAGGTAGAATCGAGAGGACACGAGGGCAAGACCAAAACCCTAGCTTTAATTTGTATAAAAATCATTGTAAGCCCTTGAGGCCAGGAGTTAGTTTTTAGTGTGTTTTTGAGAGCTCAGTTTTAGTTTTAACTTAGTTTACTTTGATGTACTTGTACTCTTTTTTTAATGAAAATTCAGTTTATCTTTTTTACATGGTGTACTAAGTACATGTTTTCTTAAAAATCATATAAGCTCTTAATATAAGCCATCTTTAATCTGTTTTTAAACTTTGATACAAAAATTTAAGAAAAATTCAAAAGCCAAAAAAAAGTTACTGTTTGATTAAGCTAAGGATGAATGGGCAGAAATGGATGGCTCATTGGGGTGCTTAGTATAGCTTATTTATAAGCTAAGGGGTAGGATTAGAGCTTATTTAGGTTTCACATAATCCTGTTTTGAGCAAGGATCAAGGTATACTCCTTTTTAAATTTTTGCTTAAAAAGTTACTGTAGCATAGCTTATATTCAGCTTATTTATGTCTTATTGTGCTTATTTGCTTTTGCCTCTTACCCTTTAGTGCTTAACTATGCTTGCTTAATACTTGTCTTCAAAAGTTTGAGCTTAAACTAGTCTTTATAGTTTTAAAATCCGTTTTTAAAATTATAAAGGGGTGTTTGGGTTAAGCCCAAAATGGGTCAAAATGGTAAGGTAATGGTTGTGGTCATATGGTCAACTTTGATTAGTATTATTAAGCTCTTGTGAGACTGTTTTCAAAAGTTTACAAGTCTAAAAGTTGATTTTCATGTTTTCTCATTTGTCTCTTAAGTCTGTTAGTTTTAAAAGAAGTTCAAAGTGCTTATTGGCTTAAACTTTAGAAAACCTAAGTTGTAGTGCTATTTTGGTGTCATTTGTGTAAGCAAAAACCAACTAGCCAAAGCCTTAGGAGTCCTTGTGTTTTGTTCAACTCTGTCAACATTTTTTTCATGTTTTTCAAAAGTCAAATTACCTATTTCTTCTTGCAAAGATCAGCAGCTTTAAGGTATTTTTAGAAGCTTAAAATTTGAGCATAAGCTCACCCTAAGCTATGCTCAATATGTCTTTACTTTATTTTTCATTTTGAGCTTATTTGACATCTTATTTTAAGCTGTCATATTAAGCCCCCCCTTACTAGTTCATTTCTCCTGGTGCTAGACACCCTTTTCAAGCCCACTTTTCTAGCTTATTTGTCCTTAAGCCCTTAAGTTCTTTTTTAGTTTTAGTTTTGTCCTTATGTACCATCTATAGCCCCTACAAGCTCAATCCCTTATGAAGCCTTATTTTAAGTGCAAATCCTAAGGAACAAAAGTGGCCATTTGAGTTTTTATTAAGCATAGTGTAGGAGATAGCTTATCTGTTTCTCAGCTTTATTTAGTGCTTTTAATTGCAATCTTTAGTGTTCTTAGTTGCTTATTGAGGGTGCTGTTGTGCCTATGTTTGCTTATTGTTCACTTTCCTTGCTAATTTTGTGCTAACAGTCAAAAAGAAAAAGTCATTTTTGCCTTAAGCTTAGTTAAGCTTTCTGCTTAATTATTTAGCCTTTTCCAGCTTATTTAGTTGTTAGATTTTAACTCATAAGTGCTTATTTAGGTTAGGTTATATAATCCCTTTCAGCTTATTTGATCAAATATTAGCTTAATAGTCCAAAAAGCCATTAAGAAAAGCCATTTTTGCCTTAGCTCAACTTAAGCGAACTGCCATAAAAAAAGCCCTTTTTCCAGCTTATTTATAAGCATTCGCAAAAAGTTGTAGTTATGAAAAATGATAAGCCCCATGTGCTTATTAAGTTTGTGTAAAAAGTTTTCCTAAAAAAAAAGGGAGATAAGAGGAAACCCGGGTGAGCAAGACTCGAACCCGGGTCTCAACCCTCATCAACCCTCCTTTTACAAACACTCTTACCGCTGTGCCCTTGGGTCTTTTCTGTTAGACCCTTGGGCACTTTGGTATATAAGGGAGTTTTGTCCCTTAGGCTTATAAGCTCGTTTGAGCTTATTTTCGGCTTATTTATAAGCCGAATTTTAGGTTTCTTATTTTTCTTAGGATAGTTTTAGGGTAAAGCAATTTTACTAATTTTTTTTTCAAGATTTTTAAAAATATAGTTAGTGTATTTTTTATAATTTAATTTTCGTACAAAGTTTTTAAAAATTCATAAAAAATACAAAAATTATCAAAAAAATATTTTTCTTTTTTAGAAATTTCTTTGTCATACTTTACGTAGGAAAATAGAAAAACTTTCGTAGGATAATTTTGCAAACTTTTGATTTTTAAAGAACGGTCGTCGGTTACGGTTTCTTGTCTGACATCGTTTTTGGGTCCAAACGACCTCTGTTTTTTTCAGTTCTAGTTTTTTTAAACGTTGTTATTTTCATTTAGAATCTATTTTAAGCTTTTAAATTTGTTCTAGGGTTTAAATTGCAAAATTTAGGTTTTTGACCCTCGTTTTTCGTGCCCGTTTTAGGATTTAAGTTATTTAGCTTTCATTTTTAGGTTTTTCTCAATCGTTTTTGCTTGTTATTGATTAATTTATCTTTCTACACTCCCAAATCATTACTCTCATTCAAACTCCAATTTCTGACTGTATCGATTCTTCCACACAGCCTCGTTGGATAAACGACCCGGGAATATTCTATACTACTTCTCGTTTCATTGATGTTTTTTAGATATAACTTAGTATATATTTTATTATATATAGAAAAGGTGTAGTTTAACACATCAATCAATCATGTTAGAATTGTATGAGATTTACTATGTGGTAATACTTATGTATAGATGATGTGTTATCCGTCCGAGATGTGAATCTTTAAGAGTAAGTATATATACTTGTGCAAAAGATTCAATACGTATTATGGTGGCCACAAAATAATAAAGGCATCAACACGTGGACTTGTGACCATGATACATGATCGATGTTGGGTGTTAATGGTGTTAGTGGGGTAAGAATGTAATTTTAGGATAAGTTTGAGTGATAGTTAAGACTTTCCGTTCAATCTATCTGTTGTGCGGATATCGTAGATAACTATGTTGGTATTGTCGTTGCTGTTCACAATTTGGTTTAAGAATGCTCGTTCTTTCGAGACACCTAGCTCTCCCGTGTTTAATATCCTTGTTGGTATTATGATAGAACTGGTGTTCTGTCCTCCGTTTAACGTTTTGATTTGTTTCTTGTGTCAAGAGTAATGGTACTCTTTGATTTTTGTTCTTTGATCGTTATTATGGGTGAGTCCTCTATGATTTAGTTGGTCCTGAATGTTTCCTCTTGAGTTCCGTTGGTACGTGTTCGTTTTCAAATGATATTTTGGTGTTGAAGTTCTTAAGGTGTTTAAAGTCCCTTTTCGAGATAATAGTGTCGTTTGTTTTGAGTCACACGTTTCAGTTAGTAACACACTATGGAAAACCTTTTTGAAATAATAATAATGTTGAAGTGATTTTTGTATTTAATGAGATATTTGTTAAGTGTCGAAACTTTGTTAAAAAAATGAATTAATACAAATAATATGCAACACATTCTTTTTTATATACATCCTTAGATTTTTTTTATGAAGACACTATTTAAAAAAATTTATGAAAATTTCATTATTATTTTTGAAGATGATTTACATATTAATTAACTAATAATTCTAAACATTTTCAAATGACATGATATGAAGATTATGGAAAATAATTCTCGCGGGTGAAAAATCGATTTTTTTGTAACAAGGTTCCGTATTCGTTTAATATTTATAGGCCAACATGAAACGAGGAATAATTCATAGGTGTCTCTTGCGTCGATGGAGACGTTTGTTGTGACCCAATGGTTTAGTACTCTTATCAATACATACAGTCGTTATTGATTCACTTTTGTGTTTTATGAATTTTGAATTCTTACAAAATTGGGTACATGTAAAGTCTTATATTTGTTCAAAGTAGGTTCAAATTCGTAGCAATAACCCTAATTTGATTTATCGTGGTCCAATCGAATTCCATTTTGATGTCTGTATTAGTAGCTTAGGATTTTGAGTAGTATCACATCTTCTGTTGTGCCTATGTATTGAGGTAGTGAAACGGAAAATGATTATGTTTTAGATTAGAAGGTTCTCGTTTTATTATAGATCTTCAGAACCGATGTTTATGAGAGGATGATATAGTCGGATGAGAGAATTGGGATATGAGGTATAATGCTGAGCAGTAATCCCATGAGAGATGGTTAAAAATGCCTTTGTGTGATTTGAGATGTGCTTGAGGTTTCGTATGGTAAATGAACTACGGGCATGCAAGGTCTCGAAGAGAGTACCAAAGAAGATGAGTTCAAAATATGTATATACAAGTAGTATGTGAGTACCCAAAGATGTTTCTAAGGATAATTAAATAGTTTTACACTCGCGTGAAGGTAGATTTTTCGTATAAAATTAGTACAAGGAGCGACACCAATTGCGAAGGCTCGTGTCGTTTGGCGCCTATGGAGATGAAAGAGTTGTTGGAATAATTGCAAGAGCTGTAAGGTAAAGGTTTAATTGACCTAATTATTCGCTATGAGGAAGCACATGTATTGTTTATTAATTCGTAGGATGGGTCATTTAGGATGTGCATAGATTATCGCGAGTTAAGTGAGATAGATCTTTATTTGGGCTGTCACCAAATGAGGGTGCACGAAGATGAGATTCCAAAGACTGCTTTTAGGATGTGTTATGGATGCTATGAGTTTACGACTACGCCTCTTTGGGTTGACCAATGCACCAGCGATTTTTCATGGACCGAAATGAATCAGGGTGTGCTACCGTATACAGCAAGTTGACATCATGATTAACGATTACAATTAGGTCTACAACGAAGTCTAAGAAGGAAGCACGATTCGCATTTAAGATGAATTTGGATCTGTTAAGAAAGAGAAATGTTATGTGAAGCCCAACAAGGTCGAAGCGGAGTGAAGAGGAAGCTTTTCAGAAGTTGTAGGAACAATATGGGTAATGAGCCAATCTTGGCATTACCGGAAGGATCAGACAATTTCGTAGTAATGCGTGGAACAAGGGCTAGGATGCTTGCTTAGACGAAGAGAAAAGGTGATTGCTTATACGACGCGATAACTCGAGATTCATGTGAAGAACAACACGACTCACGTTATGGACTTAGGCGTGATGGTTTTGCTCTAAAATGATAGAGGCATTATGTGTACGAACTGAAGAGTGTGATCTATACGGATCATAAAAATCTCCAACACAGTTTCATAAGAAGGAATGAACCGATGCATTGATGAATGGATTGGAGTTATTTAGGGTTGTTATTGCGACCAAGTACCATCAAGGAAAGGCCGACGTAGTTTGTATGATGCGATGGAGTAGGAAAGGAGGAGTGAAGCCAAAAAGAGTCTGAGATATATGTATGACGATCCAAACTGAGATTAGAGAGGAGATGTTAGTGGTATAGGTTAAGACTTCCAAAGCAGAGAACGCGGCAACAGAGATGTTGCGTGGCTTGGACTAACAAATGGAGAAAAGAGAGTGGTGGTGGAGGTTATAAATATCCTGGATATAATTTGATTGCGATATGGTAGGCAGATGTAAGGACTTAATTATGAAGATGCGCATGCAAACGAAGAATTCTGTTTCATCTTGGAGAGAGTAAGATGTAGTAGATCTTAGTATACGAATTTGGTGGCCGAGTATTGAGAGAAGGATAGTACTGTGGTGTTAATTAATATTAAGCGCGATATGGAAGTAGAAAATGAGCCTCCAAATGTCTCAGGTTTGTTACTACAACCTGAGATATCTGATTTAAAGTGGGAAAAGGAAAGATTAACTATGGGATAGTAAAATCAAGAACCAGATCGAGTAGTGGATGCGTGCGTTTGGGGTGATAGTCGATAGAATGAACTAAGTTTATCCTATTTTTTCTAGCATACGAAAAGAATATAAGATGGAGTAGTTGGCAAGGTTGTATGTAGATGAGGCAGTTGCGAGACATGAAGTGCGCGTGTCGAGTATTCCTGATAAAGATGGAATGTATATTGAGGTTTTAGGAAAGGGATGTAGAAGTCGTTAGGAACACGAGTGGGTATGATACTGCCTACCCTCCATAACTGAAGGTCAGAGTGAGCGTACTCGTTCGGACATGAGGAAAATATGTTTAGAGCTTGTGTAGAATTTGTGGTAGTTTAGGATACCACTTTTCGTAGGTGAGTTTTTTCCTAAAAGATAGTTATCATTTGAGTATTCGATGTGTTTTCATTAGAGGTATTGTATGGAAGAGGAGGTAGGTCACCTGTTTTATAGGTTGAGATCGGAGAAAGTAAGATGATTGGACTTGAGTTGGAGCAAGAGACGACTAAGGTAATCGTGATTAAGGAAAGGCTTAAGAAAGCCAAAGAGGCAAGTGGCGATATCTTCCACTTCGTACAATACTTTACATCGTTGATTTTTGTTGCGTATCAACGAATAATCGATCCTTCATGTAATTCCTTTGGTAGTTGCGAAACGATTCTCTCTAAATGTTTCCTTCTCTTTTTTTTACAATTTTTCTAATTTTTTTGATTTTTTTGCTAACACTATACTACGAAACTCGGTGTAGTTTCACCATCTTCACGATCATAATAATTCCGGATAATTCCTTCGTTAATTCCTTCATTCTTCGAACGTACCAATAATTGCGATGGTAGTAAAAATACATGAGTTTTGACTATAATATACATTCCCATTTGCAATGTGCAAATTTCTTTCAACTGTACCAAAATAGACACAAGACTCGGGAAATAAAAACTTTACACATTAAGCAACTAGCAACTGTAAAATAAACTTTAATCTAACAGGGTAGGCTAAGGTGTAAAGGTGTAACAAAACAAATAATTTGTGTAGTTCCTAAAGGATTGGCTCTACGGGTTGTTATAGGGGTATCTTACACTTAAAATGAGAGTAAACAAATGGTTTATACGGGGGTTAACTAACCAGTGTAGTTAGTTAATAAGCAACATGTAAAGGCGTTTTGGGTGTAATCCTAAAATTTACCAGTTTAAACAAGTTACTCCATCTAAATCCATAGTACTTATTGTGACAACCGTGGTTTGAGCCGGTTGTTTAGTTTGTTTAGAATTTATTTTAAGCGTTTATGTGTGTTCTTTATGTGTTTTATGTGTTTTGTGAGAGATACGTGTATGAGATTGAAGTACATGATTTATGAATCATGGTACTAGTTGAAATGAGATTGAATGGAAATCGTGGATCTTTGGAAGCTTTGCAAGTTTTCAAATGTCGTTGTTCATAATTTTCTGTGTACGTACTATACATATAATATATATATATATATATATATATATATATTATGTTAGTATTTTAGTGATTTTAGAGTACTTTTCATTTTTAGAAATAATTGGAAGTGAAGGCTTGTTAGAAATCTAGTTAGAAAGTTCAAGGTTTAGCGAAATAAGCAAAGGTTTTAACCTAGAATCAAAATAATATAGGTATTAAAGTTGTAAATAATAATATAAAAATAATTATAACAGAAAAAAACAAATTTTAGTAAAACAAAAGAAAAAGGAAAAGATATCCTAATTAGATTACAACTTGTTTTTGTTAATTATCTATTAAGGCCTATAAATACAAATCAAACCTAAACCAAATCACTTTGATTTTTCCTCTCCTTCCCTTAGCCGGTCAAACAACAAAAAACAAGAAGAAAACCCTAAAAAAATTTAGGGTTTTGATTTTTAAGAGTTAAGGTATTATTTTCTAAATTTTTCAATACAATTGATTTTAATTAACGTAACAATCATTAAGGATGAATTAAGTTATTGTAAATAATCTGTAATTAAGATGTTTTGATCATCAAAAATCGTTTTAGGGATAATAATTAGGGTTTTGGGTAAGTTAAATAGGGTTATTATGCTAAATTCGGAATAGAAATCTTGGTCGAATTTTAGGTCATCTTCCGAGAGCCATATCTCGGTCATACGGATAGCTTTTATTAATTTTCTTAAGCCTAAAATTAACTACAGATAGTCTACTTTCCAACCCAAGTGGTTTCATGAATTAAAAGTAAGTGGAAGTTAGTCAAATTAATAAAACAATATTCGTTGTCAAAACTGAGTTTTCAGGGCAGATTCTGAGTTGTATTTGTGAGGTCAAAAACCATATCAAAACATATTTTTAATTGATGAGCTTGCTACTGTAGCAAGTTCATAATGTTTATGATTTTCTAGAATTTTTATAGAATTTTCCTAAGTGTTTAAATGGGTCTGTTCAAGCTAAACTTTTTGAAGGTCGAATCAGGTCAAATTCTGGACACTTTGTGATGTTGAATTTTTATAAAATGGTTACACTCACTATTATTTTTATCCAAAAATCATAGAAGCTCACAATTTATTGGAGAGCTATAGAATGTAAGGAGAAGAACTAATTAGGTGTTTTAGTATTTTATTTAGAGTCATCTTGTGACTATAAAAACGGGATAAAATGCAGAAAGTTGAGATGTAGGTTTTATAAGGTAACTTGAGGTTAGCAAGTTGTGAAGAGTATATAGATGAGTTAAATCAAGATAGGGTATAGAGTATCTATCGTTGTGATTGTTACATCGACTTGGGTGAGAGACCTAATCGATGGTAACATGTGTGTATTGTTTTGTATCGATTATTTGCAAGGCTAATTGAAGAGTTTGGATTTGCTTTGCATCGAGATGAGTTTTACAGTCCCACTTTTTATTTATATTTTAGGATGGAAATTATGCAAAACTATTTTTGAATTATGAACCGTGATATGTGTTTTTAAGTGTCGAACTATATGATTGTTATGTGCTATTGCTATGTGATATGAATTGTGGTAAAGCATGTGTATGTGAGGATGACATGACCTTATGTGAGACCCGAATGGACTTAGCTAGTAAAGTGGGTCAGTCTTGCGTCGAGATATTCAGTCTTGCATGGAGATATTCAGTCTTGCACGGAGATATTGTGAGACGGAGGGGTACGATCCACCCCAGATAAATGTGAATTTATTTTGTGATAGAATAGCCAAGCATATATGTTCGAAATTGTTGTTTTTGTTGATCGCGGTGTCATAAGTGAGTCTTAAACCTGTAACTCTCACCAACAATTTTGTTGGCATTTTAAGCATCATTTTCAGGTGAGCAAAACGTGTGAGAAGTTAGGAGAGAATTAGCTGACCATAGGCTTGCATGCGGAAATCTTTGTTCATTTGGTTTATGGTCTTGTTGGTTTGCAATATTTGAATTTGAATGATAAATATTGTAGGGTTATCATGTCACTTGTGTCTTTTATATATTGGATTTAATTCATGTTAGTATTTCTCTTATTTTGACGCATTGTGTTGTGGATGATGCCTATGGATCATGCTTGTGATTTCGCCTTGGCGAGGTGTGACAGTATAGGTATTTGAGCCACAGGTTTATAGAGTAAACTAGGTGGTTGGCTAGACTATACTTAGGAACCTTCATATATTTGCCATTTTAGGATTATGTGTTTACATGTACGGTAACTAGTATTTACTTACATATATTTAAAAGTTTTAATTTTGTCTATTTTGTCTACTACTCTAGTAATATTATTATATATATATTATTATTATAAATATATATTTTTATATTATACTTTTTAATATTTTATATATATATATATATATATATTGGTTTTCACCATTATTTAAGTACCTAATATGAATTGCACATTTTGGTATTATTTATGTGTCTTATGTTTTTCTTGCTAACTTATGGCGACGATCTTGACTTGTGAGTGATTCGACAACGAGAGATGTAGAATGGGAGCCGATTGAAGAGGAGCGTCTCGAGGAACCAAAGGAGGGATGGATGTTAGGAGAATCGAAGAAGAAGTCGATCCGGATTTCCTCTTGAATACTCATAGTAGGACTGGTCCCGCGGAGTCAGGTAACTCTTGTGAAAGCAAGGCCAAACCCGAGCGAGGCCCATCATAAGTTTATTTAGTCTATTATCTCTACACGTCGCGGTTGTCGGTGAATTCACTTGGATTTTTTTGTATTTAGGGTTTGGAATCTTCGTCCTTCTTTATATCATTTTGGGATTTTATCCTTATGCGTATATGTGTTGTTTTGATGGAGCATTATGTTAGAATTTGATATGTGAGAAATCACATATCCGTTTTATACCAAAAATGACCCTTAAAAGATGAAAAATAAACATATTATGCTTGTATATTGTGTATTTTGTCTTTTGTGATGTGTAGGTACGGATATTACAAAAATCACAAGAAAAGAGCCAAAAACCGGACAAAAATGAACACGAGACAGAAAGAGTACACAAGAGCCGGGAATTTATCAAGCAAAGGTCAACAAAAGTCAACCATAGTCAACCATTGGTCAACTCATGTGAAGACAAACCTTTGAAATCACCAAAGAACCCTTAATGTTAAATCATTTTCACCCAAAGTCCCTAAACCAATAACACCGTTAGTCCTTTATTATTAAGGGACTAACGGTCGTTAAGTCCAATATATTAACCCTAAACCCTTTTTAACCGAGCCCAAAATAATAACCATGGCCCAATTCCTTTTCATTTGAAATAGCCCAAGTCAACATTTTCAGTCAAATCAAATAACGGGTAAATGGTCAAAATGGTCAAACAAGTATTTACAACTAAACACTATTCACCCATCGTCACTAAATTACCCAACACTCAACATAACCCCATTTAAATGCAATTAACTCTTCTAGAAGCTCATCCTACATGGCTTAAGAGATTCTAATACCAAGCTCCATGTCAGCAAGCTTAAACGTCATCAAAAGCCAATGATTGGCTCACTCTGACACATGGGATAACACGCGTACATCAAAGAAACACATCAAATTAAGAAATTTACACTAAAAGCAGTGCAAAAGAAGCACATGACCTCCAAGGAAGTTAGATTACCACGCTGGCATTCCGTGTGATCCTATTCCCATCCAAGGGCTACAATTGAAGGGGGCAATGATTAGAAGAGATCAATGGCCAAGATTAAAGCTGTGAAGGAAGCGTCTAAAGGACCTAGAAGCATCCTCTCTTGCCTATAAAAGGAGCCACTACCTCACTCACAGGGGATGGGGGGATCTAGTTTTTTTTAGTAGTTTTAGTGTAATTTTTAGATAGCTTAGCTTATGAAATTTTAGTTTATTGTTTTCAATTAATGTAATTTTTAATTTCAAACTTGTACTCAGTTTATTAATTCAATAAAAGTTTGATTTCATTTAGTTAAATCTGCAATTCAAGTTTTTCATTTAAATGCATTATGGTTTAATAAGCTCTTTTATACTCTGTTAAAGCTCAATAAGTTTTCATTTATACTCATAAGCTAGCTATGCTCTCAGTTAAGCTCTTAAAGCTTAACTGAGCTTGTTGTTATTCAAAATCCACTCCAAAATTACCACAGCTTAATATGGAAGGGAAGCCAGATCAGGATGGGCTTCTAAGACCACACTAGCTTATCCTTAGATAAGATGGAGCTTGTTGAATAGCTCCTTGAGCCATTTTGTAAGCCTTGTTTGTGAAGAGGCCTTTGTAAGTCTCCATTTTACTTTTTAAGCTTTATATTGCATTTTAGCTTATTTATGCTTAATAGTAGCTTATAGTTGTTTAGATTAGCTTATTAGTGCTTATTATAGTTGTTAAATGCTTAATATGTTTAATTGTTAGCATAAATCTTAGTTTTCATGTATTTGTCATAAAACAGTTATAAAAACCATAAAAAATAACTTTAGCTTGTAGCTTATAATTTCTACTTATTTGATTGATAAAAATTGTTCATTTGGTCTTTAATAAGCTAGACACTATCTGATATTGCTAATTTGAGATTAAATTCTATGTCTTATAAGCTAAATATGAGTTTGAATATTTTAAAGGGGTGTTTGGCACAAGACAGCACTAACTTGAGTTAGTGCTGTTAAAGGTCATTTAGTTCTTTAAACTGGATTTAAACTTCATAATAAGGTTTATAAGGTTGTGTTAGGATTATGAAAAAGACTCGGTCACCCCGTGTATAATCTAGAATAGCATAGCTCGTTGTCTAATTGTAAGCGTATGACTAATAGTATTGGGCCGGGCCTTTAGCCCACTTGTAAGCCCATACTCAAGCCCATTGGGGCATAAACACTCATGTATATAAACCCCTTTCTAGCCATGGGAAGGGGTTGGTTGTTCATTTTATCACAAAGCTTCCATTTGCATTTTCTCTCACCAGAAATACTTTACTTTCTCTCTCTAGATAATTTGCCAACCTAATCATCCATGCTTGTGTTATGATATCATGTATACTACAATTGGTATCAGAGCACATGGGATGATTAGCTAGATTGTGTGTGTGTTTCCTTGGTTAGTTTAGATCAAAAGTTTGGTTTTTGAAGGTTTATGGTCTTATTCTTAACACTCTTTGATTCTCATGTTTGTGATGTTAAAGTTAGTGTTTTTATAGTTGTTATAACCTTCTAGGACCAAGTTGTGCAAAAGAAACCAAGTGAAAACGTTCAAAAGGGTGATTTTTAGATGTTTTTAGGTGAAAAAGTTTGTATTTTCGTCGTTGCGTTTTGACCTTCTAAGACATTCTTCGTTGCGTTTTGGTGAAGAAAGTACATTGCGTTTTGTCATTTTGTATAGTACTATTGTACTGCGTTTTGTCTTATTAGAGGTTGCGTTTTGGTCGTTGCGTTTTGACCTAGAGGTTGCGTTTTGGTCATTGCGTTTTGACTGCAGGTTGCGTTTTGAAGACAATTGTTGCGTTTTGACTAAGGGAGACTCTACCCAATATTTTAATTGGTTGCGTTTTGATCAAATCTCAACGTTGCATTTTTATCAAGTCTCAAGATTTCATTGCGTTTTGATAAAATCTCAAGATTCTTCATTGCGTTTTGACTCAGATTCTTCATTGCGTTTTGACAATACTTCACTGCGTTTTGACACATAACTTCACTGCCTTTTGACAAAACTTCACTGCTATTTGACCAAACTAAATTACAATCAAACAACATATCACCTAATCCAACAAACAATCATCACTTTTAACATACAATCACTAATCATTGATCGATCAACTTTAATCATAATCATAAGTAATGACAATGGGCTAATCTTTCAGCTGGAATCATTGTGCCGGTTCTGATACCCGATCCCCTTTTGCTTGATAAGAACCGTATATTTTGCGTCAATGGACAAACACAAACGTAAAGTCGATTATACTGTCGGGTAAGGGAATGGGGTAAACATTTTAAAGTCAATTGATTGAGGACCATTTAGATGGAGGACCCGCGAGTAATTGTTGCTGAAGGAACTGAAGGTTTTCACTCATCTGGGTCCTGAACGACCTGGTTTATTCGGATCTGTACAGGTGGTGAAGGATAGGTACACAATGCAAGACATTCGGGCAAAAACATCTTACTTCAAGGTTTTACCAAAGATATCTTATTCACTTTTTAATCTTAAATGATGCAAAGGACATATGGGACAATGTGAGTGGTTTTGGATGGAATCGGAATTAACAAAGGAAGACCGTGAATAGCCATCTGTATGTTGATTTTTGAACATCTTTCGTAGATCAAAAGGCGAAACCATTCAACGACTACTTAGTGGTTTGCCGAGTCATTAATGGACTTGCGGAACACTCATGATGGACAATGTCAAAAATACAAGTTGAACTCAAAAGTTTGTGAATAAACATGCTGCCTGAATGGGGTAGATTTGTTACAGCTGTGAAACTTAACAAAGGCTTGAAGGATTCAATCTTGGTTCTCAAACTATTTAGTCCTTTTTGTATTTCAAATATTTAATAAATAGTCAAACCCTTAATTTTACATATTTACATATTTAGTACTTTTGGTTTATTATTAATTAAAACATATCTTTAATTATCCATAATTACAAAACAAGCCCTTATAGATTCAAATATGTACAAAAATCATACTTTTTACATTAAAATCACCTAACCAAAACTTATACTTTTCTAGAATTACTTTTTAGAATTTACAATTTCAGTCCCTCTATTTTAATTAATTAATTTCTAATTACTTATTATATGTAATTAACCATTTTAATCCAAAATAATATCAATATGACATTTTATACCCCCCAACTTATTTTATACAGAATATATTAAATATAATAACATGTCTAAAACAGACCCCATAGTTTCAGAAATTACAAAACAAGTCCTTATACTTTAAATATCAATTCGGCAAATCAATTAAATCCACAAAACCCTAATTTGATTTTTCCAAACCACAAACACAATTATTTCCCAATCATTGGCATTAAATGCACCTGGAAAAATTATCAAAACCCTAACCCTAATTTTATTTCTTTCCTTTTTCCTTTAATTCGAAATCGGCAAACAATGATAAATCCCCAATAATTATTCGAATCCTTCCTAAATTTTTCCAACAATTTATCTGAGTTATATGTGATATGAAAAACCTTAGAAAAATATAAAATCAATTGTACAAATATTATTTGTGCCGATTTCATAATTAGCTAAAAATTAGGGTTTCGAACATGTTTTAATTTATAAAATCAAAATAACATGCATGATAATTTTTCTCATGCATAGAACGAATTAATATGATGAAAATTGAGATACAAAAATACCTTTGATGATTCTTGATGATTTAATGAATTATTGAACCCGGTTGCTTAATTCGAACCCAAAACAAATACCACAATCGAACCAAGCCTTAAACAATCTTCCCACTATTTTTCCCACAATCCTTGACCTTCAAAACACCCTAGAAAAATCTTTCTTGCCTTGGAAAAAATGTTTTCCGCCTCTTTTATATTTTTAGGGTTTTCGGGATTTTTGTTTTAGAGTTTAAACAAAATAAAATGTATAAAAGAGTTATAATGGGGATTAGGCCGAATTTTTGGGCTTCCAAAAGTGAATAATCAGATTTTAAAACTTGCAATATTTATTTTGTAATTATCCTAATTTTATTTTATTTAATTTGCAAAGTATAAATAAATAAATATTAATATTTTCGGCTAATACTAATATATGTAATATAAAATAATTAATTTTATTTCTCTAATAACATAAGGTAATAATAAATCTACAAAAATTTCATAATTGTCACATGTTGTACTTTTATAATTTCTAACATTTAAATGAATTTTATATAAGCTTTTATGTACTTTTCTTGCATTAGGGGTATTTTGGTAATTTTACACTTGTTGAGATTTTAGGTTTTACAACTTCTTCCCCTCTAAACTTAGTATGTTTACCGTCTTCAACATTCTACACAATAGCCCACAACTCACCGTCGTCCCTTTGAGCTTCTTTGATCTGTAGCATGAGGTTAGACTCTATCCTCATACTCGCCCAATAACCACCAGAACCTCGTACACATAGCTCAACATCCAAACGCTCTAAATCAAGAAGGATCATGGAATCAAAACAAGCTATCATCCCAGATTTTCGACTAAGTGCGTCGGCAACCACATTAGCCTTGCCCGGATGGTACTAGATATTAGTGTCATAATCTTTCAGAAGTTCCAACCATCTTCTCTGTCTCAAGTAAGTTTCTCGCCTAAGTAAAAATATATTTGAGACACTTACTGATCATAAAATATAATCACAAGCTTCACCAAACAGATAGTGTCCTCCAGATCTTAATGCAAAAACCCAAAGACGTGCAGCTACTCAAGAACATGGTTGATAACATTACTTCATAAGGCTCAGTTAGCCTGAAGCGTAGGCGACACCTTCCCATGTTACATCAAAAACACAACCAAACCTTCTTTGATGCATCACTGTATATCTTGAAAACCAAGAACCTGATGGAAAGAGTCAAATATCGGAGCAAACACCAATCTCCGTTCAATTCCTCAAAACTCTCCTGACCTCATGCCGTCCACACAAACTTCTCACCCTTTCTCATCATCTGGGTAAGAGGTAAAGCTAATCGAGAGAAACCTTCAACAAAATGTCGGTAATAGCCAGCAAGCCCCAAAAAACTTCTCACCCTTTCTCATCAGTTGGGTAAGAGGTAAAGCTAATCGGGAGAAACCCTCAACAACTTCTCACCTTCGTCACCGTTAGTAGGACACGGGTCCCATGTTAATTTGGTGATAGCTTTCAAACCTTGATGGTTCCTAATGATGCCGACTGCAGATACCTATGACCAAGGACGCACTATGTTGCTGCACCAGAACTCGCCACGTCAAAAACTCACAAACAAACTTCTTACTGTCTAAGAATCTCTAACACAATCCGTAGATGTTGCTCAATTTAGCACTTCTTCAGACTTCAACATTGGAGTAAACAGGATGTCGCGATGAAAACAATAACGAACTTATCAATGGTACTCTGAAAATACTGTACATCAAATCCATAAACCAATAAGGAGTATTATCATACCGAAGGCATAACTTAGAATTCGTAGTGGCCACAACGCGTACGGAAAAGCAGTCTTAGAAATATCCTGCTTCTCACACGAAGTTGATGAACCCAATATCGCAAAATCAATCTAGAAAAATATTTATCCCCTTGCAGTATGGTCAAACAAATCGTTGTTCGCGAAAGACGGATATCGTTTACGTAAATAGTAATACGTTTAAGTTCGCGGTAATCAATTACACAAGCGCATGCTCCCATCCTTCTTCATAACAAATATGAACCGGTTGTGCAACCCCCAAGGTTGGAACACTGGGGTCTAATAAAGCCAATCTCCAACATTCTAGTAACTGCTCCTTTAACTCCTTCAATTCAACAGTGCCATACTATACGGAGCCTTTGAGATATGGTTCAGCACCGGGAATTAAACCTCAGAAGCCAAATTCAATCACTCTAGCCGGAGGAAGTCCAGGAGAGTTCAACGGAAGAAAAACAACAAATCAGCGAATTCACGAACAACAGAAAGATTTTCAATATTAGGACTCTCCAAAGATATGTCCATAACAGAAGCCAGAAAACCTTGGCACCCATGAGAAATCAAGGTACGTGCCTTCATAGCAGAGATGAGTTTAACGTAACGGACTTAAGCAGTTGAAGTGAACCATGAAAAACAATATACAGTTGGGCGAACGTTACCAAAGATCTCAGTCCTGGAGCATAACAGCCCAATGTACTCGATGTAGAAACCAACCAAGTCATCCAAGAATCCACATCAAAGTCCGAGCATATGGATAGGAAGTAAATTCTCAGGACCGAATACGATCAACAAAACGTCGAGGGCAGTTAACAATTTCATGGTCAATAAGCATAAGGTACTTCATTATGGTTGAAATGAGAAACACGTTCAAATTAATGGTGAAGGATTCATATAACGATTTCTTCTTAGCAAAAGCGTTAGATATTTAAGAATGTGTAGACCCCAGAATCAAATTAAAAATAAGACAGTATAAGTCATCAATGTAGAGATACCGTAATATACTGAGAGTCTTGGCTCCTGATCACGAGACATAGCATAAACGAAAACAAGATAGGTATACGGGAAAATAGATTACGTCAGAAGGAACCTAGTGTCTACGCCAATCCTCCACAGGAACCAAAAGCCTAAGCTCTAAGTCATAAGATCTCGTCATGAATAACGCTGGCTCTGATACCATAAATTGGTAATGCCCCGACACACAAAAGGGTAGAAGGTAATTACAAATATGGTGTGCATCTTAAAGCAATTCATAATCATGAACACACGCATAAACATCGGAAGTCTTAAATAAATAACCAAAGGATAATAATCAACACAGACTTAAGGTACTATAATTTCAAAGGATAAACATATCCAAACCGAAATAACCAAATGTCCTGGAAAAGAACAATTCATATATCAAACTAAATCCTAGGTAAGTTTCATCACTCAAACACACAAAGCTGAAAGCGACCCCAGCCCTATTGCATAGATACCTGCCGAGGAAAGAAAGTGCGCTGAGCATACAAATCCCAGGAACAAAATATATAATACGAATCAAAAAGATAACGGTAAATCAAGGATACATACAAGGTACAAAGGCCAACACAATACATGATCAACGGATACAAAATATATTTAGGTAAGACAAATCAGAAGTCAATTCATTGTGGTAAGGTAAGATGAAATCAGAAGAATCCCAAATTAAAGTACCATCACCAAGCCCAAATAAATCATATCACATAAGTAACACAAGGATTGCAAGCATCCAAAATTGAAGAAAGACGTGTAAGCACCCAAAACAACGCGAGTCACCAAATATCACAAATCATAATGTCATAAACCATCGAATACAAAACAAATCTAAGGATGCATCCCATACGCCCCTTAAACAAATAATAATCTTCATAGTGCACAATATAGAATATCACAAAGGAGGACGGTGTGAGAAATCACTCACCCACACATGAATCAAGCCAAAGGTGCAACAATGACACGACCATGCTTACCTTCAAAGTGCTGGAAACAAATAGTGGCTTGGGTCTCAAAATGAAGGGATTCAAAGCAAAGTCATATCAAAGTTTCATTCAAAGGGATCATAGCAAAGTTCAATGACAAAGGTTTCAAATATCAAAGGTATCATGGTAGGGTTCAATAGAACATAAATAAAGATCCATATAAGAGAACCAAAAAAAAAGGCTCAGAGCAAATGTTAGCAAATGACATAAGAAATCAACAGAAGAGAGGAATTATGTCTGAGAAAACCTAAACGATAGTCAGCAATATCTTTACGAAAAACAAAACAAAACGAAAAAAACTAATTAATCGTTGTAATAGTAAAGTCAGTAGGGATCAAGAATAGTCCGTACCTTAATCGACACAAAGCAATAATCAAAGAAAACACCAACAGGAATATCAAAAAATCACTCCCCTTGACCGAACCTAAAGAAATGATGAATTCGAATTACAAACCATTCATTTAAGTTATACTTTCTATTTTTAGTAACTTTCCATTTTTAGTAACTTTCCATTTTTAGTAACTTTCCATTTTTAGTAACTTTCTATTTTTAGTAACTTTCTATTTTTATTAACTTTCTAATTTTTAGTAACATACAAAATTGTAATATTCATCAAATGAAGATCTATTAAGTATTATTGAATAGCTTAGCGACTTAATATATGTCCAAACCTTTCAAGTTTAATGGTTAAATAAGACAAACTTTCCATAGTTTAGGGATTAATAAGCAAAAATCAACAATTTCCAAAGGTTAAAAGTGTAAAATCACAGTATCACATTTTATTCAGATTATACCTTCCATTTTCCTGTAGTTACAAGTCAAACCTAATTTAATAATTTACATCTTTATTCCTTTTGGTTTATAAATAATTAAAACAATACCTTAATTACCATAATAAGAAAACAAGCCCTTATGATTCAAATATACAAAATCATACCTTAACACATTAAATACTAACCAAACCTTATACTTTTCAAATTAACAATTTTCAGTCCCTCTATTTAATTATTACTTTCTAATTACTTCTTATATGATAATTTAACCATGTTTTAAATAAAATCCAAAATCATATCAAAATGACATTTTAACCCCCCCAACTTATATTAAACAGAATACATTAAAAATACTAACAAGTCTAAAACAGACCCCATAGTTACAGAAATTACAAAATAAAGTCCTTACAACCTTAAATACACAATTCGAAAATCAATTAAATCAACAAAACCCTATATTTTAATTTTTTCCCAATCACAAACTTAATTATATCCCAATCATTGGAATTAAATGCACCTAGAAAAAAATATAACAAAACCTAAACCCTACAATTTAATTCTTTCCCTTATTTGCACTTATTATCGCAATCAGCAAACACGAAGTACACCCAAAAAATTTTTTCGAATCCTTCTGAAATTTTCCAACCAATTTTTCTGAGTTATATGTGTTAATGAAAAACCTTAGACAAATAAAAAATTAAATTTTACAACAAATATCATATCTGGCCGATTACATAATATTTCCAAAAATTAGGGTTCTAATATGATTTAAATTATTTCGATCAATATAAAATGCTGACATTTTTTCCCAGTATATTTATGGAATTATAATGATGAGAAATGAGATACAAAATTACCTTTGATGATTCTTTGATGACTTAATGAATAATTGAAACCCTGTAGTCTAATTAGAACCAAACACAAATACCACACACCAAATACCAAGCACTCTACAATTTTCCCACTATTTTTCCCACAATCCTTGACCTTCAAATAACCTTAGAAAAATCGTGCAAGCCTTGGAAAATTCTTTTGTGCCGCCCTTTGATTTCTTTTAGGGTTTCGGTTTTTGTTTTTAAGATTTAACCATATAAAATGTATTAAAAGAGTTATAAAAGGAATTAGGCCGAGTTTTTTTTGGGGCTTACAAAATGGAGTTTAAATCAGATATAAAAAACTTGCCAATTAATTTTGTATTTATCCTATATTGATATAGCTTAATTTTGTAATTATAATAAATAATTAAATATACTTAATTATTTCGGCTAATATATGTATATATAAATATTAATTATTTTTCTTTTAAAACATAAGGTATTTTAAAATCTTACAAAAATTTCATAATTGTCACATGTTGTACTTTTATAATTTCTAACATTTAAATGAATTTTATATAAGCTTTATGAGTACTTTTCTTGCATTAGGGGTATTTTGGTAATTTTACACTTGTTGAGATTTTAGGTTTTACAATTTTTCTTAGGCTTACAAATCTCTCAAAATCCTAGAGGCATTTTCATTAATCTATCTAAATATGCAAATGAGATTTTAAAGAAATTGATTTCTGCATAAAAAGTGACCCTGTTGACACTCCTATGGTGGAGCGAACAAAACTGGATGAGGACCTCTCAGGGACCCCTGTTGACCAGACTAAATATCGCAACATGATTGGGTCCCTGATGTACCTCACAGCCAGTAGACCTGACCTCGTATTTGTTGTGTGCATGTGTGCTAGATATCAATCTAAGCCCACTAAAAAGCACCTTGAAGCAGTTAAACGGGTCTTTCGGTATCTTCAAGGAACCATAAATATGGGTCTTTGGTATCCGAAAGACACCGCCATGGCACTAACAGCATACGCAGACGCAGATCATGCAGGTTGTCAAGACACTCGAAGAAGCACATCTGGCAGTGCTCAGTTCCTTGGTGATAAGTTAGTAAGCTGGTCATCAAAGAAGCAAACTAGCACGTCCATCTCGTCTACAGAGGCTGAATACATCGCGATGTCTGGATGCTGTGCCCAAATCCTATGGATGCGGTCTCAATTATCGGATTATGGCTTTGCATACAATCACATCCCTCTGTATTGTGACAACAAGAGTGCCATAGCTCTCTGCTGCAACAACGTCCAGCACTCCAGGTCTAAACACATCGACATCCGACATCATTTCATCAGAGAACAAGTGGAAAAGGGAGTGGTTGAGTTGTATTTCGTGAGGACAGAGTATCAACTGGCGGATATATTCACTAAGGCACTGCCCAGAGAACGATTCGAATTCATTCTCCCGCGGCTTGGCATGAAGAGTATGAAGCCAGAGACACTCAAACGTCTTCAGGATGATCAGGATGAGTAACGGATTTGCTTCAAGTATCCTATGTAAATATGTACATATTCCTACTCAAAAAGAAAATACAAAAATATAAAACCAACAAAAATCCATAAAAATCAGAAAATAGAAAATACCAAAAATAGTTTAAACTTTTCAAGACATGTCTTCCGTTTATCGATAACATTTACGGTCCTAGAAATGTCATTCAATAATGACACGGGTCTTTAAATGAAGCTCGAACGGAAGTTTAAACTTTTCAAAACATGTCTTTATGGCTTGCTATTATTTCTGATATGCAACCCGGTTTTCAAAATGAGGAAAGCATGTCGCCAAAAAGACGGCTGTTCCTAACAACGGGTGATTAAGTTCTCCCGGGCATGGATTACTTTATATCCGTGCACCCTCGATCTAATGTACGCTTCAGTGCATTATTTCTTGATTCAGAAGAGAAGTCTTCTTTCTAACCAAATAATTTTTATTCTATGATTCTTCAAAAATTATTTGTGTTAACCACGGTGGTAAAAGTGTTGTTTGAAAATCAATCAGATCTGGATTTCTCATAAAAAAAACTTGACACTCAATCAATGACTACAACTCTTTCAATAGAAAACGGGTCATCGATTGAGGGGGAGAGTGTTTTTCAAATTTTATGACATCAAACGGACGTATTAAATCATCCTATACTTAAACAGAAATGGGTTTGATAACTAAGGGGTTATGGTTTAATGGCGGGTGTTAAAACTTGAGTTAAACTCAAGAAAGGGCCAAATGTGTAAGTAATATGCAAGTATAGGGTCTTTTGTGCTATTTGATTAATGAATCCTAGACTTATAAAATATAAAGGACAATTATGCCTCGTATGTAAATGTCATCTATCACTTAGTAGCTATTAAACCTTAAAAGAAAAGAAATAAAAAAGGAGGGGCCAATTCTGCCAATAGAAGAAAGTTTAACCTAGGTATAAACCCCCCCCCCCTTGCATTTTGACTTGGTCAAAGTTATCAAAAATTCGGTTAAACATCTCTCTTTCTCTCTCAACTCAAAACGCATCCCTCCGTTGCGATTTGCCTCTCTAGTGATTACTGGTGTGATTTCTTGGTTAGGTATGGCTTGATTAGTGTTTATTATCATTTTAATATACTTTATCTTGAATATCTTATCTTGAATCGCATTAAATCATCGTGTTCTTAGGGGATTCGGGAGAATCCATCATATAAATCGTGGTTAGTGCTTGTAATTAAAATACTTAATGTTGGCGCTTAGGCATTAGAGTAAAATTAAATAGATGTCTTCGTGGTTTGCCTGAACTGAATCCCGCGTCACTAATTTTATGGTTTTATGCTTGATTTTTGAGTCAAACTTGTCAATTGTATGTTTCTTTTTTAATGCGTTTTAGGGTAAATGTGGTTGTGGCTGCTGACTTGTAAGTTTAAAATAGTGTATCTCGTAAGTTTGTTATGCTTAGGTAGTTTGAAATGAATAGTTAGATTTGAGTGATAAAAACATTCTTGGTTGCGTTTTGATGTTAATTCTTGGTTGCGTTTGGTTGCTTAGTCTAGTTGCCGGTATAGTATTGATCTTGACATGGTGTTAATAAAATATTCTGTTGCGATTTGGCCAATATCTCTTGGTTTGCGTTTGGATTAGAAGTTTATAAGGGATACGTTTTGGATAGGAAATTCTAGTTGCATTTGGTTTTGATTAATGATTGCGTTTTGTCTTGATTAATCCCATTGTTGAGTTTGGTCTTTAATCTATCTTTTGCGTTTTGATTTAATTAATTATCGACAGGTTTAAAGCAAGTGGTTACGTTTTGCTCAGAAGAAAATTAAAATTTAAAATAATCAAACCATTTTCAAATTTTTTTAAATGGTTGCATTTTTGACTATTATTGAATATTATAAGCCTGCGTTTTGATGGCTGGTGTGATGTGATTGCGGTTTTGCTTCCATTGCGTTGGAGGTTTTTTCATTTAATATTCATGCATTTGGTTCCTTAAGTGTACTGTAGATCTGCGTTGTGATCAGGTGTGACTCTATCCATTGCGTATTGGTCTTGCTATCCATGTAAAACTGTCTTTAGGTCTTGTGGTTTAGTAAATGTGTTAAGTCGTCTCTTAAAGAGTATAACTTTCGTTGCCTCAAGCTGTTGAATTAACTATGATTTCCACCAGAAATAGATGACTGTCGGACTATTGACCTTCACACATCTACATCTCATATCTGTATGCACGTCCTTTCTGTGTGTATGTGACTGTGCAGATATAATGGCTGATGTTAATGCTCCGGTTGAACAAGCACCTGCTTTGGCACCACCCACCCGCACAGATGAACAAATCTTGCCTCGCATTCGTTGGGTGCCAATAGGGAAAAGCAATTGCTATCTGGATGCTAAAGTAACAAAGCAATCCAATCTACAAGATTGCGGTGGACATTTTAAACATACAACTTCTTCAGAGCGTTCTTCAGCATCTTCGACAATAACAGCTATCTATATTCAACAGTTTGGATTACTATTTGCTATGACAGACGACAGGGGGTTACAAAGTGTGACTAGATGAGCAATGGTTAACCTTACTAAAGGACACACTCAGAGATGCTCTTCAAATCACGCCGTCAACAACAACAAGGCTTTTTCTTCCCTCCGTCTCAGGATACTCTTATAACTTTGTCAACGTTTGGTTATCAAAAGAAGTCAAAACATTATTCAATGTCGTTAACTAATGACATGTTCCAACAGTGGAGGGCACTCATACAATCATTAATCTGTGCTTACTGGAAAGACTCTGGATTTGAAAGGCCAGTAAAGAGCTCAGTGTTGCAGATTATTTGGTGGCGTCATCATCGTGCTCATATAATATGCAGAAAGGACTTGTGGAAGAATTCATCAATCCTTCCAACCTTCAGCAAGAAAAAAGAATCTGGCACAACACAATCAGGGAAGAAAGAAAGCCACTATCATTGTAGATCCAAGTGTGAGGTTCACTAAAACTAATTATTTTTCACCTGCAACGCAAGCACACAAGTTTCATCCAAGACTGGTCTACCCTTTTATCTTGCCGAACTGAAGAAACCTCATCTGGGATATCTCAAATTCAATGCAAAGGAACCAAAAGGTGAAGTGTTTGGGATGCCTATCCGAAACTGAACTCATCACTGATGACATGTCGAGAGCAGAATTACTACGATGCTTATCTAAAGAAGTAGCCCAAGCATACAGATCTCTTGCAGGGAAGGGAAGTTAGTGATCTGACATCAGGCACCAAAACCCGCAAATCAAACCAAAACCCAATGTAACCAAGCAAGCTAATACTGCCGCACTAAAGCAGGCAACCAGAAAACCTCAACCAGCACCAACCAAGTCTAAGGAGAAGAAACGTAAGCAGCTAAGGAAACCACAAAGCAACACGACCAGCCAAATGAGCTAATAGTGGAAAAGGTGGCAAAGACGTGTGAAACCTTGAGTAAATCTCATAGTGGTCGATGAGATTTGTTGATGAGGGTATTCCATTGATGGCTGAATGGGCTTGGTTGACTTCATTAGAAGCGGATACACAAAGGTTTATTTGAAGAAAGTCGGAAGGATGCTCCGGTGCACATCGGAGGTCCTTCTCCCACCTGTGGTGTTCAGGGAAATGATACTGGAAAGTATAGCCACTTCAGACGGTGTAGAAGGAAAAGGAAAGGAGAAAGTCGATTGATGCGCAAGTTAGCTTTATCGGGGTTTCTACTAAATTTCAAACTCAAAGAAAAGAGCCCAACTGAACAATACATCTTTCAAAGACGTACTTCAGCACCAACTGAACCCTCGGGTCATGACGAATCATCGTCCCTATATGCTGAACTAGGCTTGACTGAAAGTGACACGGAATCAGATGAGGAAGTGCCTCCCGTAGTCAAAAGTGGTGCTCCAGACGAAGGTTCTGATGGACCAATCCCTGGTACACAAGATGAAGGCAGCAGGACCAAACCATGGTAAATGATACCAATGTCACAAACTCTATCAATCCTGTCTTCATACTGGACCACCTGAACACACGATGCTGGAGGCTTATGGACGATCAAGTTCAACCACAATCCCGGAACAATGGATGAAGAGTTCACCGCCACTGTATACCCTAAACATTCAGGAGATCTTAAGCTGTCGGTTGGACGATCCGGTGATTCTGTTAGGATTTATGTTTTAGTAAAGTTGTACGACAGTACATATGTTAGTACTGTTAGTTATAGTTAGTAAAGACAAGTACAAATGTAAGTACTGATCGATTAGTTAGTACCGTTAGTACTAAATAGTTAGTCTACCGTTTTTGAGATTGTAATGAGATATTCTAGGATAAGTTATGTGTTTAGTTGTTAGCGATTTGTATGCTTGTGAGAGTTTTATCCTTAGTCTATAAGATATCTATAAGCATTGTTAGACATACGCTTATCCAAAAATATCCTCATAGCATATATATCAAAAATGGTTGTAATCTGTATATTGTTTAAAAGCAGATTAATAGAAGTTGTTATTTAGTTATACATTGTTTATCTTTATTACTTTTGTGAGATATCCGCATCAAACATATAGTTTTCGTAATACAGTGTTCTACTTAGGTCAGTTGTATTTTATATAGTTTGTCTATCATCCTTCATTAGGCTACAAGATCTATCCGTTTAGGGTCTGACTAAGTGGTATCAGAGCTCTGTTGAGAAACTTTGATAAGAAAAGCATCAAATCAAACTCTAATATTTCCTAAACTAAAACATGATGCATCAACATCACAAGAGGAAATTCCACCTCACACACCACCACCTCCACCATCATCACAAAATCACCACCCAACAAAACTCCTCATACAGTTTCCCCATCAAGTTTCTTATTCTCAAAAAGGTGGGAATATGATATAAGGGCTATGAAGAATGGAGCACTATTTGGCCTTACAGATTATCCAATTTGGGAGAATGGTTATACAAAATGGAATGTCCTGTTTATTTCACTAAGATACATCAGGACAATTAAGGTTTGACTCCATAAAACTGCAGGAAGAGATTGTAGCAAGAGAAAAGAGAGGAGATAAGCTAAGGACCACCTTGATTATGGCACTACCTGAAGATGATCTTGCAAGTTTCGATAGACTGACAGATGCAAAGAAATGTGGAATCGCCATCAAATCTAGATTTGATGGAAAATGACGAATCCAAGAAGATGCAAAAGTATATCTTGAAGCAACAGTTTGAAGGATTCTCTGTATCCAACACAGAAGGGCTTCACAAAGGTTATGACAGGTTCCAAAGTCTTTTAAGTCAGCTAGAGATTCATGGAGCAGGTGTATCTACTGAGGATGCTAATCAAAAATTCCTAAGATCTCTACCTTCTGCCTGGTCACAAGTCTCACTAATAATGAGAACCAAACCAGGGGTGGACACTCTTAGTTTTGATGATTTGTACAATAATTTAAGAGTCTTTGAGAGTGATATAAAAGGCTCTACTGCATCATCATCCTCTAGTCCACAAAATGTAGCTTTTGTCTCTGAGAACACAAACAGTACTAATGAAGTTAGTATCGCTTATTGTGTTCCTAATCTTTCTGGTCAAAACACTAAGTATGAACAAACTTCTTCATACTCACTACTTGCTAATCAATCTAGCTGCCCTCAACTGGATCATGAGGACTTGGAACAGATTGATGAATATGATCTTGAAGAAATGGACTTGAAGTGGCAAGTGGCTATGATCTCAATGAGAATGAAAAAGTTTTACAAGAAGACTGGTAGAAAGCTACAATTTGATGCAAAAGAGGCTGTTGGCTTTGATAAAACCAAAGTGGAATGCTACAATTGCCACAAAATAGGTCACTTTGCTAGAGAGTGTAGATTCAAGGGAACACAAGATAACAGGAGGAGGGATGCATGGAACTCTGGAAACAAGGATGGGAGCAGGACTGGACAAAAGGAGGATTCTAAGGCATTGGTGACAGTTGATGGAGAAGGTGTGGATTGGACAAACTCTTCAAAAGATGAAGATAAGCTTTGATGGCATGCAATAGCTCAGTCTCAGACACAGAGGAGTATTTCTTGTTCACATAAGTTTTAAAGAGTCTTATGCTAATCTTTAAAAACTTATGATGCTCAATGAGAAAACTTAGTGATGCAAGCATTGAAATAAAGGCTTATTCTCAAGGTATTAAAGAAAGATTGAAGCACAGTTTAGTTGCTACATCAACCAAGGAAACTATGGTATGAACAAAAGATTAAGTTTATGAAAATAGACTTAGATGATAAAACAGATGGTTTCTCAGCATACCATTAAGGAAAATTATTAGCAGAAGCTCTAAAAAGAAAAAGGAAGATTTAAGGCAAAAGTTTAAAAAATGGCAAAATTTTCTAAGAATCTTAGTAAACTGGACTAAATACACAATGAGTGCTAATGATAAGTTTGGGCTTGGGTATGGGATCACAGATTATGATGGTATTTTGAGTTATAGAGAATGAAGTATTGTAAGAAGTGTTTTTATGAATAAAGAGAGTGTTGTTAGAAAACCAACCTTTGAATGATAGGTTTGCAGATGGAATGCATGTTGTACCCCCACCTATGATAGGGAATTATATGCCCACTGGACCTGAAATTGAAATAGATTACTCTCAGTTTACATATGGTCCTCTAAAAAAGGATCTCAAACCTAGTGAACTCTGATTCCCAATCCAGTGAATGTGATCTTGTGGATCTAAATTAGTACAGAACCTGAATTAGGTGTACCTGAAAAACAGTTGTCATTGAATCTAATGTAGAAAGTCAACCTAAGGTCTGGTCTGATGCTCCTATCATTGAGGAGTATGAATCAGATAGTGAAGATGAGTGTGTGACTATACCAACAAAACAACAAGAAACACCTAGTTTTGCTAATCAGCAAGTAAAAAACTCTAGGGAAAATGTTAAAGTCAAAACAAACATAGTTAGAAACCTAAAGTTGATAATAAGCTTGGGGTATAGGTGTTTGCTGATAGAGCATGTTTTTGTAGTGGTTTGTCTTTAATCATTTAATTAAAGATTGTGATTTCTATGAGAAGAGGATGGCAAGAAAAGCTGAGTTAAATAATAGTTGGAATAATGTGAAAAGAATGAACAAACAAAATCAATTTGTTCCTTTAGCAGTACTAACTAGAACTGGTATAATTTCCAGTTAGTTACTGATAGAGCCAAGCAGTACTAAATATTTTAGTAACTGCTAGGCACAGTTTACACATGAAGACAGTACTAACCAAATACTGCATGAAAGTTACTATTGTTAAGCATATTGTGAATAGGTATTTAGAAGCAAATGATTTTCACAAAACTCATTCACCACCAGGCCTTTCAAAAAAGACAACAGTATTAGACAATTTTTTCATAATCAAAAGTTTTAATACTGTAAGGTAAGCAAAAAAATATTTGGGGCAGTAGTACTGATGGGGGAAAAGGGAAACTGCCATTAAGTCCTAGCAGATTGTAGTTGGGACCACAAGATACCATGGATGGATCAAACATATAATAGTGGATCTAGTCTTGGATATTGATCTTACACTTTCATGATCCACTAGGCCGGACTCAAAGCTCCAAAGAGGCTTGGGTCCCTAGGGAGAAACTGATTCTCTTTTTTTAAATGTGCAGGGACTATCCAATAGAGCTCTAAAAAATAAAGGAATTGTTGATAGTGGTGTTCCAGGCACATGTCTGGGAAACAAGGCCTACCTGATGTTTTCAAGACTTTAATGGTGGCCCTGTTGCTTTTGAACGGTAGTAGAGGTATATATAAATAGTTAGGTAAAATAAAAATGGAAAGTTAGACTCTTGAGGATGTGTGCTTTGTGAAAGAACTTCAGCACTCACAATCTCTTTTTGTTTGTCACCAAATAGTCCACAAAAAGAACAAGGTTTGTTGTACAAACTTTGAATGTCTTGTTTTGTCTCCTGGAATTTAAGTTACCTGATGAAATCAAGTTTAACTAACTTAAAATCCCTTAGACAAAACAACATGTACAGTTCAATTTAGAAAAACATGTTCTTTAGGAGGATTGCTGTTTAATTGCAAAGGCCAAAACTAATGATTCTAACAAATGGCATAGATGCTGGGTATGTAAATTTCAAAAACCTTAATAGACTTGTGAAGGAAAAACTTGTAAGTGTTTTCTTCAAGGATTTTTCAATGGCCAACACTTGTGTTGCTTGTCAGAAAGGAAGGAACCACAAGGCTCTTGTCTAAGGCAATAGCTGTAAGCTTATTAGCAAACCTACAACTTCTTCATATGGAGTTGTTTGGACCTACATCTGTAAGGAGCTTGAATCATAGAACTATTGCCTTGTAATCAAGCTGATTTTAGCAGATTTTGGTTGGGTATTTTTATTAAGAAATAAGGATGACTAGTTGCAATCCTTAAGGACTTTGTGAGACAGATAGAGAACAATTATTCAATAAAGTTAGGACCAATTAGAAGGATAATGGGAACAGTATTAAGAACAAGGGGTTATTGAATTCTGTAGGATAAAAACGGATATCAAGAGGGAATATAGTAATGCATGAACTCAGCAAACAAAATTGAGTTGATGAGAGAAAGAACAGGCTCTATCAGGTCCTCATTGGGGCTGCAAGACCATGCTTGCAGATTTATTTTTACCTAACACTTTTTGGGCTGAAGCAGTTAGTACTGCTTGTTATGTTCTAAATAGGGTATTAGTGACCAAGCCTCATAATAAGGAGGGAAACCTTATGAACTTTTAACTGGCATGGATACCAATTTAAGTTATATATAGACCTTTTGGGTTGCCATGTGACCATCTTGATACATTGCCACCTTGGAGCAAAGTTTGCTAGAAAATCAGATGAAGGGTTTTTGTTGGGTAATCTCTACAAAGCAGCTTTTAGGGTTAATACATTTAGAAACCAAAAGAGGTGAAGAAAAACTGCACATCAGCTTCTTAGAAAACAATAAAAATGTTAAGGAAAGGACCATTAGCTTTTTGATCTTGATTTTTTAACTGTATTCTGTTAATTTTTCATCTATTAGTCGGAATCAGTTATACCTAATGAAGGTCAACAGAAGCTAAACCAAAATGCAGGTACATAAGAGATTTATTGATGTGGGGGATTCTTAAAAAAGAAGATGACTTTGCTCAGACTATTTTGTACTGCCCAATGGCCTTCTTATTCTCAACATTACACTCAGAAGTAGCAACAGATGATAATAGAGAAAGGTCCAAGAAAGGAAGGAAACTAGTCTTTTATGGATACCTTGAAAGACTTAAGAAGACAGACAAGGTAGTTATGAGGAAGCTGAAGCTCTCAGGGAAGAAATTTTAGACTTTGTTATAAAGAAGAGTTGCTAAGCATTGCAGTACTAACATTTTTATTACTAGTTAGCACACAGCCTAAGCTTAGCAGTACTAAACCAATCTTAATACTGCTAGCTTACAAGTTAGTCTGCCAGTCCTTATGTAGGGACTTTCTCTTGTGAATCCAACACATGTCTCGACGAAGATGACTCAGAAATACCTCCACTTAAGGATAACTATAAATTACATGATGGTATCTTCACTACTTCATCTTTTGATGATGTGGGTTGCAGTGGATTGGACTTCACAAGCTTAGAAACTGGTTGTGAATGTTTGTCCTATACCCACATCAAGGATTCACTCTATCATCCTAGAGCACTTATTCTAGGAGATCCAAATTCAGCTAGTAGTTACAACAGAAGCAAAGTAATACAAGTTCTGGAGCTCATGCTTTGGTTACTATGTTAAAAGCAAAAGAGAACTAACCATAAGGACGTTCATCATTGTTTATTGCTTGTTTCCAGTCTCAACATGAACAAGAAGATTTCAGAAAGCTTCTTGAAGATGAAAGATGGGTTGATGCTATGCAGGAAGAAATTGTTTGCAGTTTGGAGATACAAACGGTTTGGGTCTTAGTAGATTTGCTTATGGGAAGAAGGCTATCGGTTTCAAAGGGGGTTTATCAAAACAGAAGATGAAAGAGGAGTTGTTGTCAGAAATAAAGCATGTTAGATGCTAGGGTCATAGGCAAAAGAGGAAGGGATTGACTATGATGAGGTTTTTGCTTGTGGCAAGACTTAATGCCATAAGGATTCTTTTTGGCTTTGCCTACATATATGGGTTTTATAGTCTATCAAATGGATGTGAAAGTGCCTTCCCTTATGGGAAAATAGATATGAAGAGTATATGTGCTCTCAACCACAGGTTTTCAGATCTAAAAATCTAGAAAGTATACAAGGTTGTAACACTCTCTATGGGTTAATCAAGCTCCCAGAGTACTGGTATGCTATTATCTACTTTCTTGTTGGAAGTTGGATACCATAGAGGAAACCATTGACAAACTCTCTTCTTTAAAGAAGGAAAAAATGATATCATACTTCGTTTAAAAGTCTATGTGATGATATCATATTTGGTCTACAAGAAATCTTGGTGTGATGAGTTGTTGGCATTAATGCAAGTAGATTTAGTGAGTTCAATGGGGGAGAGGTAAGCTGAAAACATGTCCGCTTAGCGTCGAGGTTCTATTTACTTGTTTGTGGCGGTTTTTTTTCTGGTTTGCTATTTCTTCTTGGATTAAAGTCAAAACAGAAGGAAGATGTTTCTTAATTTAGTAGGATAAGTTATGTTGCAAGAAAATTCTAAAGAAGTTTGACTTTGCAAATGTAAAGACTGCTAGTAACACCAATTAGACCAGAAGCCTTTAGTCAAGGAAGAGAAGCTGTGATGTGGATGTCCATCTCTATAGGTCCATGATTGGCTCTTTAATGTACTTGACTGCTTCTAGACCTGACATTATGTTTGCAGTCTGTGCTTGCTCTAGGTTTCAGGTCACTCCAAAGACTTCTCATCTAAGTGCTGTCAAGAGAATTTTTAGGTACCTAAAGGGCAAACCCAAATTGGGTCTTTGGTATCCTAGAGTGTCTTCTTTTGACTTGGAATCCTACTCAGATAGTGACTATGCTGGAGCAAATCTTGACAGGAAATCCACAACAGGAGGTTGTCAATTTCTTGGCAGGAGACTCATTTCTTGGCAGTGCAAAAAGCAGACTATTGTGGCTACTTCTACTACTGAAGCAGAATATGTTGCTGCTGCAAGCTGCTGTGGGCAAGTTTTATGGATTCAGAATCAAATGTTAGACTATGGGTTCAACTTCATGAACACAAAAATCTACATTGATAATGAGAGCACCATTTGCATTGTAAAGAATCCAGTATATCATTCCAAGACAAAGCACATTGCTATTAGGCACCATTTCATAAGAGATGCTTATGAAAAGAAACTCATTCAGGTGCTTAAAATCCACACTGATGATAATGTAGCTGATTTACTCACCAAGGCATTTGATGTTAGCAGGTTTCAGTTCTTGGTTGTTAATATTGGGATGATAAATCCATAAGCTGCATTGGTTAAAGGGAGGCAATGTGATGTGTTGTAAAAGTTTGTAAAAGAGAAACAAGTTAACCATAGGTGATGTATTTCTTAAGGTCGTGTATTTCTAGAGGTTTGAAAGAGTTTAGAGAGTTGTTAAGCAGAGTTACTAATGGTACTGAAGCACTCCTGTTACCTACATTGTTCTTTCTTTGGTTGGACAAAGTTAGTACCGCCAGTGCAAAGTTAGTACCGCTGGGCAAAGTTTGTACCGCTTTAGAGATGTTAAAGAAAAATACCGACGAGTGCGTAAAAGTAGTTAAATTGAAAAGGTTTCCTTGAAAATAGGTCTCTTAAAAACTATTTAAACCCTTTTCTAATTGGCAGTTTCGTTACGCCTTCTCTCTCTAATCTTACATATCGTACTTAATTGCCCTAATTTCTATTTCACGCGATCTCTATTTCAGTAATATGGTTGTTCTTGATTTATGTCCGGAAGCATATATGGCGCTACTTGGAGAAATCTTTTGTATAAGAAGTATGAGGGAAAATGGAGGAGTTTCATGAAAATCATTGACTTTCTCAAGCGAAGTTCCATTCATTTTGCTCTACTGTAGTAGATTGTATCTACTACATTTGTTGACAGTTTTGGAACGTCTGCTAACTGTCCAAAAACAATCAAAATGTTAGGCACTTTACTGCCAAAGTAGCTGGTTAAAATCAGTGTCTATCTCTGAGGCATCATAGAAGTGATATTTGTTTTAATGATGTGATGGGATAGACACATTCACTATTCAAGCTATCTTTGATGCTATTATGCAAATGGGGGTATGTGGGGATTTTACAGTGTTAACATTTAATAAAGCTTTGTATTTCACCCCTGTGGATGTTTTTATTTCATGCAAATTAATCATTGTCTTAGTTCCAAAAAAGCACCTCTTGGGATCAAATTCTACCAAACATTGCACTGCTGTAATTTTGCTTAACATCTAATCAGAAGTATAATTTTTCTAAATTAATTTTTGATGGTATGCTTAGACATTTAGATGCTAAGAAGAAGTTTGTAATGTACCCACGTTTTATTTCTATCTTTTTAGGTAAACAACTAGTTAATGTACCTGTACCTTTAGATCATTTTCCTGTAAATACTTTAACTAGTAAAGTCTTTTCTTTCATGGTTAAGAAGGGTAAACATTTCTCAGGGAAAGTCACCCCTTTGTTTGCTACTATGTTGGTACAACCAACTCAGGATGAGGGTGCTTCTTCAGAAAGACCATCTGAAGCACAACCTACACCCTCCCCTGCTCCCACTAGTGAAGTACCTCATGAGCCACAGACTGACTCATCTCCTGCTCACACTAGTGAGGTACCTCTTGAGCAGCAGACTGACCCATCCCCAAGACCTTCACCCACTACTACTATTCCTGATTCTATCCCAGAAACTTCTGGTGGGAATCTTGGAGGTCATTCATCCAGTGATAAATCCCTTTCAGGGAATGAGGGTGAAATGACACTCCAAAGTGTCTATGATCTTTGTCTCTCTTTATGTGCACAGGTTTCAGATCAAGCCAAGGAAATACAACACTTGAAGGCTCAGATCAAGAAGCTCAAGAAGCAAGCTAAACCTGTCATCCACCAACATAGAGCATGGCTGAAAAGTGTCTCATTAAAGCAAAGATTGACAAGAAAGAGCTTCCCCAAGAAACAAAGGGTGCACAAAGAGTCTGTATCCAAACAAGGGAGGAAGTTTGCTAAAGGTGAATCATCAGTTCAAAGAGATCCTCTATTTGATGAGATTCCTGAAGATACAGTTGATCATATGGAAACAGAGAATGCTCAGGATGAAGGGAGGACAAGGGATATAGTGGATGAAGACAAGGAGATTGAGGAGAATGTACTTAGTACTGAAGATGTACTTAGTACTGACAAGGAGGGAGTTAGTACTGATATGGAGAAAGTTAGTACTGATAGACTAATAGTTAGTACTGACGGATCCAAAGTTAGTACTGACAGGCAAAATAAAGGTACTAAAGAACACATTGAAGGTACTGAAGAGCAAGTTCAAAGTACTGATGGGCATAAGAAAGGTACTGAAGAAGAAATTGCTAATCAACCCACTCAAACATCCACTCAAACACATACTTCTACAATCTTTGGAGATGATGAAACAATTGCTAAGGTTCTTCTCAACATGAGTCAAGCTAAGGCAGTTTCTAGAGAAAAGGAGAAAGGTGTAGAGTTGAAGGATATTGAAGAAGTTGACAGACCTAGACCTACCTCTACAAGATCACTTCTGACATTAAAGCATCTTCCAAAGATTGATCCAAAACACAAAGGAAAGAAAAAGATTGAAGAGGAGGATGAATCTGAAAGTGAAGATGATGATATTCCTCAAGCTGAGAAGAAGTTTAAACAGCTTGAAAGTGATGAAGCAAAGGGAAGAAGAAGATTGAAGAGGAGGATGAATCTAAAAGTAAATCTGATGGCATTCCTCAAGCTGAGAAGAAGTTTAAGCAGCTTGAAAGTGATGAAGAGTTGGCTAGGAAAGTTCAAGAAGAGTGGGAAGCTGAAGAGGAGAGAAACAGAATTGCTGAAGAAAATGCTGCAAATGAAGAACTTATAAAAGACTTTGATGATATAAAGGCAAGAATTGAGGCAGATAGACTTCTTGCTGAGAAACTTCAAGAACAAGAAAGAGAGCAATTCACAATAGAAGAAAGAGCTAAGTTCCTTCATGATACAATTGCTGCTCAAGAAAGTTCCTTGCTCAACAAAGATCAGAAGCTATAAGGAATAAACCACCAACCAAGAATCAACTCAGAAATCAAATGATAACCTATACTAGAAGCATGTGTGAAACTACAAACATGCTGAATTGAAATCAAGAGTTTGAGAAGTAAAGAGATTTGTATGAAAAGATTAAGAGGTCTGATGAAGATTTCATCTCTATTGGATCTGCTGAAGATGAAAGGTTGATCAAGAGGATGAATGAGAAAGGAGTTGATTTATCTAAGAGTGAAGTGATCAAGGAAGAAAGCAAAGAAGAAGTTCAGGAGGAAGATAAAGATGAAGAGAGTACTAGAAAAAGAAAACTTGGTACTAGGAAAAAGATGAAGTCAAGGAAAAGAAGATATATTCAATACACTTCTGAAGATGATAGTGAAAAAGAGATTGATGAACTGAGATTGTATTTAACTATAGCTCAAGATGAAGAAAAAGAAGTGGACTATGAAATTCTTGACAGAAAATATCCAATTAAAGAATGGAAGACAGAATGTCTTGGAGCTAAACCACAAACTGATCAAGCTGAACACCTTGAGGAGATTAATCTAAATGTGGTGATTAGGAGTAATGGACAGAAGAGATACTTTAGTACTTTGATGACTGTATTGTCCATATTTGATAGAGAAGATCTGAATGCTGTGTATCAACTGGTAATGGAAAAATATCAAGATGAGATGCCTGAAGGTTTTGACAGAGTTCTTTGGGGAGATTTGATGATTTTCTTCAACTCAGATGATAAAGATGAGTTTTGGAGTTCACAGCTAGATTGGATTATTGTGAGTTAGAAGTTGCATAGTTCTTCAGGAATACATACTTTAGTGATTGATACAGGTTTAGTCATCCATATGCTGGTAGAGAAGAAGTATCCTTTAAAAAAGGAAGTACTAAAGCAAATGCTGAAATTGAAGTTAGAGTCTGAAGAAGAAAGTACTATGGCATTGGAGTTGATTAAATTTGTCAAGAAGATACTTATAGAGTTAGAATCTGAAGAGTAAGATTGATGAGATTGAGAAGGGTTTGAGTGTTGGCTAACCACCACACAACAAATGGTCATCAGTTCACCATGCTTAACAGGCATAAGAACTGGCTAGTCCATAAGCAAACGGCTTATGGTAAAGACTTCTCAAATCCGTTTATGGTTGACAATTTACCAAAAATTGTAAGGTTCTCAACTCACCTTGCTTCTGTGGTGAAGAGTTGGCTAGTCCATGATCAAACAGTTCATGGTAAAGACTAATCAAATCTGTTGATAGCTGATAGTTTGCTAAAAACTATATGGTTTATCAATGCACCATGTTATTACAATGAAGCATTGGCTAGTCCAAAAGCAAACGGTATTTGGTAAAGACAAATCAATTCCGTTGATGGTTGACAGTTTACCAAAAACTGTATGGTAATTAACTCACCATGTTTTTGAAAAATGAAGAGTTAACTATCCCAGAGCAAACGGCTACTGGTAAAGGAACATCAAATCCGTTAATGGCTGGTAGTTTGCCAAAAACTACAAAGCCAACTTAGTTGGATTGTTGCTGAAAAGATGTTGCTGAGTTGCTGAGAAGATAAAGTTGCTGCTGAAGAAGGATAGAGTTTAAAAGGATCAAGAAATGATATGAGTGTTTGGATACATCCTCTAAGGGTTTAAAGAAGAAGATAAATTTGAAGAAACATGAAGTTAAAATGGTTCAACATTCATGTTTAAGGGAGGATTGTTAGGATTTATGTTTTAGTAAGTTAGTACCGACAGTACAAATAGTTAGTACTGTTAGTTATAGTTAGTACCGACAGTACAAAATGTAAGTACTGATCGATTAGTTAGTACCGTTAGTTAGAAAATAGTTAGTACCGTTTAAGAGATGTGTATGAGATATCTTAGGAAAAGATAAGTATGCGTTTTGTAAGCCTGTTCTGTTAGGGTTTATCCTTAGTTTATAAAAGGATCCCCTTGGGCATAGTTAGAGATACGTCCTCAAGATATCTCATAGCAATATCATATCTCAAATAGTTAGTAATCTGTAATAGTTCAAAGCAGATTAATAGAAGTTGTTATTTAGTTATACATTGTTTTTCTTAGTACTTGTGTTGAGATTCCGCATCAACATATTGTATTCATAATCAGTGTTTCTATATAGTCAGTTGTATTTATACATCTTGGCTATCATCCTTCATAGGCTACAAAGATCTATTTGCTGGACCAAACCTTGAACACACAGATGCTGAGGCCACTGACGCTACAAGTCAACCACAACCGGGACAAATGGATGAAGAGTTCACCGCCACTGCATACCCTAACATTCAGGAGAATCTTAAGCTGACGGTTGACGATCCGGTGATTCCCGAGGAGCCTGCCAGCTCTACAGGGACATTGTCTTCTCTACAACACCTAGCCAAAGACTTCAGCTTTGGCGATCAATTCTTCAATGATAAACCCCCAGAAGCCAACAATGAGAAGGCAACAGCAGATACAGAAGCCGAATCAATGGTGTCCGTTACAATCCATCAAGACACCTCTGCTATCCCCCCGATGACTTCACCGGTGATCGATCTCGTGTCTGTACCCGATTCTCCCACTGTGCATCGGCCTTTACCAACCACCACAACCACAACTGCAACAACAACAACAACAATTATGACAACCATTCCTCTACCACCTCAGCCACAACAAGTTTCCTCAGATTCCATCTTAATCAACCGCCTAGGAGAACTCGAACAACATATCGCGGATTTGGTGGATGCGAACCAAGCCTTGGAGGAAAGATTAGACAAACATGGGTCCAGACTGTACAGGTTGGAGAATCAAGATATTCCCAATCAAGTGAGCAAAGCTGTGGATGAAATAGTCACGGATGCTGTTGACTGGGCCATGCACGCACCACTCAGGGAGCGCTTCAGAGATCTGCCAGAAGCTGATATGAAAGAAATTCTTCACAACCGAATGTGGGAATCCAAATCCTACCAAACTCATAAAGATCACATGACGCTGTATGAGGCTCTGGAGAAGTATATGGCCCGAGATAACAAGACCAGCTCCTGTCTGACTTGGCTGAAGCAAGGAAAAAGAAGAAAAAGAGACAGGGCTCACCTAAAACACCATCTGGCTCTCCACCTCATCCTCCACCTCCTCCACCACCACCAGCAGGTCCCTCTGGAACTTCAGGAGCCTCTGGTGCTTCTGGGTCGTCTCAATCACCACCTCCTCCTCCACCTCCATCTAACACTCAGGGTGGTCAGTCTACAAGCACCGCTGCCCCTAGCTCCTCAAAGACGGCTGCTTCAGCAAAATATATGGCTTGGACGATGACCGACACCAGAATTAAGCCGTCGATCTCACCAATTCCTGAAGAACTTCATACGGGTGACGATACGACTGCAAACGAACAAGCATACTCATCTAGTTGTGAAGATGTTGGACGTGATCATATTCCCACTGTAAACTTGAGGCATAGTTGGTGGAAGCCTATCACTAAAGAACGACCTGCTACACCTGAACCTGCCTGGTCCATCCCATCATCTGATCTGACCGTCCTAACGAACAACTAGGCCTCTGCTATGAAGTTTACCTATACACCTCCACCAGAGAACTTACTCAGATCGGTGATATGGCAACATTCATGGATTGGTATTGCAAAAAACAAGGAATCTCTGAACTGACTCAAAAAGACCTGGAAGGCCCTGCATACAAAATTGTCAAGGTCTTTCATCCTGACGTAGTTCATCTCCAGTTCCAAATGGAAGAATGCCACAAATTTCTCATCGATCAAGTGGACGATGCAATCCTAAGGTACAACGTCAACAAACCACTACCGTTGGGTGGTGATCCGGGTCATGTCACAATACAACCGGACTTTCTTCTATCAACAAAAGATTAGACATATCTTACGGTTACTGGCTGCAAAATAGGAGGCCCGCCTTCGTCAATCTCGAAGATGAAGGTCTGCCTTTATTATCCTTGATGTCGCTTAGAGCAAATGGTACGGATCAGATGTGGATTGTTGAAGAAGATATGCAAGCTTGGATGTCGATGCGATGTATGGTATATCTCACTGGTGGTTTCAAAGACAATGGTTCCACATTGATCGACACACATCTAAAGGTGATCGCAGGGCTGTACGGACCTATATGCGTTATCTTAAGTGTCGTCAGATTGAAGTGTTCCCCAATGTAGGTACAATTACAGGAAAGAGATTGTCCTTGTCGAGCTGATCCTTAAGGAATATGTCATCGCGAACAAGGGATCTTCATATATATCTGTACCTCCTAGTGACTTTGAGATCTGTACTTTGTTGAATCTTCAAGGTCACTCTTAAAACCATCTCTCACCCGAACAGAAGACAAAAAGGATTCTCACTACTGCTGTCAAACTTATGGACCCAAAAAACTTGGTTTATCAGACAAGCGTATAAGAATTCCAGTTGGGTTTAAGACACTAACCAGACGCTGTTTTAACCTCACCAAACCTCGTTGGGATGCCAAGGGATTTGAGTACAAGCATGACTTCACAGTAATTGACTCTCTAAGGGCCGCGTTCGTTAGGGACAAAATATGGGGTTTTAGATGATCATATGGTTAAGGCGATCCACAAGTTCAGTGATTGGTACTCTACACCAGATTTGTGAAGGTTGGATTACGAGTCAAGGGAATTCAGGGTCAACAGGAGGATATCGGGTTTGGATTCATGATTTGGTGAAGAAAGCCGTCGACAGAAGATAGGAGTTTATGTTTGCCTTAGCGATAAGACTTAAGACAAGACGTATCTTCCGGAATCTGGAAAGCTTTGTTGGTGGCAGGATAAGAGATGGAGACTACCGACTGCTGAAGAGAACCGACTGAGGGGTAGTTTTCTTATATGTTATTGTCATATGTACATTCTAACGTAGTGATTAACTGTCTCTTAGGCTTGTATATAAGTGTTCATATGTTCATAATCGGATTGTTATAAACTGACACACTTTCTCCAAATTTTTCCTTACTTAAATCAATTGAGGACCCAAAATCTCAAGGAATTTGAAATTTTTTTTGCGTCGGGGGGAGAAAATGTGATTTATTATGAAAATCTAATAAAAATTGTGATTTCGTAACTCATTGTGTAGGCTTCTTATGTGCTAAACTCTTTCGAATCGATGCACATATGATAGGGGGTGCGGAAATGGTTATGATGGCAATTGTGGGAATCACCTAAGACGACAGTTAATTTTACTTTATCGGAGTTATAAGGATGGTAAGGTTAGGTACTCGATCCCACGATCCCGCCAGAGCCGGAGGGATCTACCCATGGACAATCCACTAGTTAGTGTAGAAGTCCTTAGGTATGATCATAAAAGGAGTAATGTGAGAATAAGGGAATAGTGCAAACTGAGATGGAGCTAGTACTGGAACACACCTAACAAGGTTCTAGTAATGAAATCTCGGTAAGCACTGAAGGGGTTAAAGAATGAAAAATAAATGCTAAGATAAAGGGTGAAAAGAAAGCAACCCTCCTTAAACCTTAGGCAGAAACCGGGTAACTGCATATGCTGTCAGAATCACATGGTTGATTGCTGACATTGAAGACAAGTATCATGGACCCAATGATACGATGCATAACCCTCCCTAGCCACTCAAGATCCCTCAAAGGATTCTTGTTTCACTTCTCACAGAGATCAATACATTTCTATCGCCTCTTTCACTCCGAGTTAGACGATATTGAAAAGGTGGCAGTCTACTCCAGCCTCCGACTACCAAAAACCAAAAATGCACAATTGAGTCTAGAGCCATGAGATCATCAATAAATCTCGTTAGGATACTATTCCAATATACTTGTGTTTCACACACTGTGAAAACAAGGATTATCTTAAGAGTCCTACGCATTATCCTTGTGATATTGCCAGAACATCCGAGTGATACAAAAGTATTCACAGTGAAGATGGAAATCCTGCTAGAGCCAACATCAAACAAGCTCTAGGTAGGTGACTTGTGAGATCCTTAATGGATCAAACTTGTGTCACTGGGCATCGATTCGGTCCAGATTATGAATTGACGGAGGATGAATTTTGATAAAAGCTTAAAACTCTCGATGTGTTACAAAAATCACTTTAACAAGTGACACATCAATTGATTTTCAAATCAATTTTATCTTCAATCAGTGAGATAGTAACTCACTGATTCACTCTTACCGTTCTATTAGTAGCAATACTATTAGTGAGGTAGCCTGCTTTGAGGTGTTATTTTTATTTCGTCCGGTAAAGAGATACTACGCATAGTATTGTGAATCTAATGCATCTGCGATTAAATGATCTAACACTTTGGAGCTGGAAACCTGTCAAGGAGGTTCTTTGAATCTACATGATCACAGGTACAATATTTATACTATAAAACGATCTCACAGACCGAATGGTTTAATGCCGACCGAACTCTGACGTAATGACTAAGCCATATTCCTCACCAAAGCTTTATTGTTACTGTTGTATTTTAGGAATTACATAAGTTGGAAGAATGCAGATGCCTCGTTCTAGTAAAGTTATTTCACAAACCTCATGCTCACATTAATGTCTACAATCAATAGGACATCTTGACAATCTTAAAGGACCGAACACGCTTTGCAAACTCTGATAAGTAATATCATGATCCAGAAAAAGTGTGAGTATGCGGCGTCCGAAAGGACAACATCACATGAAGGCATTATTCACAACAAGGGATGTTTAGAGATTTTAAAGTGTATCGGTGATACTCAAAGAAAGCTCAAAGTTCACTCAATCCATAGGAAACAAAGCTAAAGATCACTAATTGATGGTTGTTACAAGACGAATGTTGAAAAGAATTAAAAGGACTAAAGCAGAATCAAAGATTAAGTCAAATTCATGATAGGATTCAATAATTTGTATTATCTAGGGTGACCTCCCTTAGGGGGAGATTGTTAGGATTATGAAAATCCATGTAAAAGACCCGGTCACCCCGTGTTATATCTAGCATAGGTTAGCTCGTAGTCTTAGTTTTAATCGTTTAGTTGCCATACGACTTATGGTGTTGGGCCGGGTCTTTACCCACTTGTTAGCCCACTCCATGGCCCATTTAGGGGTACCAAAACACTTGTATAAATACCCATTTCCAGCCATGGGAAGGGGTTGGTTGTTTATTTGATAATAAACACACTTAAGGTGTTTTCTCTCACTAGACTAGTCATTTTCTCTCTCTAGAAATTTGGCCAACCCATCATTCCTAAGCTTGTATTGTGATATCCAATATACTTCAATTCTTCTCATGAATCTTGAGTTGGCATGACGCGTGGGCTATGACCCTTTCCCTTTGCATCAAAACTGCGCCCAACCCTTTGTGGGAAGCATCATAGTAAACCACGAAGTTTTCACTACCTTCGGGTAAAGCCAAAATCGGTGCAATACATAATTTTTGCTTCAATAGTTGAAATGCAGCTTCTTTCTTTTCACCCCAATCAAACTTCATGCTCTTTTGAGTCAACTTCGTCATCGGCTTGACAATTTTTGAGAAACCTTCGATAAATCATCGGTAGTAGCCAAAAAGACCTAGAATTGACAAATCTTTGTTGGAGTCTTGGGTGATGCACAATCCTTGATTGACTCAATCTTAGCTGGGTCCACGTGAATGCCTTCACTATCAATCACGTAAGCAAGAAACTGTACCTTTGAAAGCCAAAATTCACACTTTGAAAACTTGGCGTACAATTCTTCCTTCTTAAGTAATCTCATAATTAACTTAAGGTGCTTTTCATGCTCCTTCTTATTCTTAGAGTAGATCAAAATGTCATCGATGAAGACTATCATGAATTTATCCAGATATGGCTTGCACACCCGATTCATCAGATCCATGAATACCGCTGGTGCATTGGTCAGTCCAAACGACATCACTTGAAACTCGTAGTGAAGGTAGTGAGTTGAGGTGTCGTTGTGTGGTTGTAATTTTATAACTTCAAGTTTTAAATTTATATTTTGCCGACTCAACCAAAAACAACACTTTAACGGGCAATGTACCCGATCAGTGGTAGTTTCATGGTAAGTAGGGTGTCGATCACTAAGAGCGAGAAACCATCTTTCAATTTATTAATATTTTGGTTATCTAAACTAGGTTAATTCTATTTTATGTTAAACCTATGCTAAATCTATATTAATCCTAAATCTAACGGATAAGTGGGGTTTTCAGCCTGAGAGACTGGCACGGGTGTTGTGGTGACTAAA